>APFE031174043.1:0-22498 GCA_000404065.3 Pinus taeda | reverse complement strand
CAAGCATATGCTATCCCCCTCAAGCTTGTTAAAAATAATCGGGGTACTCGCCAGAAATGGCGGGGGAAAAGTTTTGAAACCATAATCATAAGTCGCGTCGGCAGTATGTCGCTCTTTGAACATGGCACTCCTCTGTTTTCGCGTCAGGGTGGGGATATCTGATTTGGCTTTTCACTTGCCTCCGTGGGTTTGGGTGATCCTTTTTTGGCCTCTCATCTGCTCATTTGCCTCGTCATCGTGACCTCTGATCTAATGATGTCAAAATACTGCCAACTTCACTGTCGTGCCGTCAATATGTTCAAGAGAAGTCCACCTCTGCAAAGAAGAAAAAACCGCCTCCGCTTGATAGTTCATAACTCTCATTTCACAACATTGCACCTTCCCGTCTCGCGTCGATGATGTGGGAAAACATTATGGCCCACCTTCGACAAAGACCACTTCCTGTCGACTTCAGCTCATTATCCAGGAAAGTGACCTAGAGACTCCCTTCCGGTACCTTGGAGCCTGCATGCCTCAATGGCAGGTTCTTCGTGTTCGACGCGAGGTTTTCATCATTAGGCTCCGATCGGATGACTCTACGAGTGTTCGACACCGGCTCATTTATTCGCATGCCGTGGATTGTACCTATAGTACCTTGAGGACCATCGTCATTATTGGTGGCACCTCTCGCGTCTGTTAACAGCTTTCCTCATTCGCTAGTAATCAGACGATGTTCAAGCATGTTCGACTTCGACTCCTGTATTCACATGTTTGGAATTGTACTTTGTTCGGGTTTGGATGGAGCGCAAGACCCTGGTTCTAGTCTGTTGTGGACCAGGTTGCGATTTTGTGGATCATTATTACGTGACTCATTGATGGATGGCTGCGCCCATACCTGAGTCTTTTAGGATGGTTGCGACCATACCTCTTATCATCATGGTCTCTTCAGCTGGGTGGCTGCGTCCATACCACAGACCTTCTTAGTATGTCTTTTGGATGGCTGCGCCCATGCCTAGACTACATGTAATTGAAATATCAGTTGTATCTACGTGCAGGTTCTTCCTGGTGGTGTTCCGGTCCAGCAGTTTTTGTAAAGCATTTCACCCCTCCCACTCTCTCGGGCTTCATGCTTTAGGGGGCATCTGTTACACAGTGATTTGTCACTGTCTCCTTGTCAGTCTCCCTACTGTGTCATGAAATCAAATCCATCATGCTCATGCTCTCTGAAATGGCCAAATAACCCTCTTTGCCTAAGTTTATTTGATCATCGTGACTGTTGTTGAAGTAACAGCGCTGACTGGCGGATGATAGTGCAATTGGTGCGCTGCCAGCGCGGAAGCACACGGGTTTCCGGCGCTGATCGAATTTCATAGCCAGCGCATCCTCTATTTTTATTAAGTCGCGCTGACTAGACCTCTTCTGTCATTGAGATGCAATGTCAATGCGCCAGTCCAGTTATACACCCGCGTTGATCCTGTTTGGGCGAGTTTGTTCTGACAGCCAGCCTTCCAGATGACTCCAGACCTGGTTGTTGCCCTTGTGAATGTCGCCCTCCCTTCTATGGCATGTCTGTTCGTCATATGAGCCACCTTTCTTGGAGATAAGCTTATCCTTCCACTATCCATGGAGACTCCTTCTCCTATATAAGCCTCCACCATTGCCATGAGCAGCTAGTTTTTGACATATAGCTTTGACATAGAGGAATTCATAGTGATTTAGTGTTGCCCTTAATAGGTAGTTGGTGTGTTAAGTGTGGATTGCTAGAGAGCTTAAGGAAGGTTGTGAAGTCTTGTTGCCTTGTGTGTGAGAGAGAGTTGTTTGTCTTGGGAGATCTACCTCCAAGGGTGAATGCTTATGAGACTTGCTGGCTGGACCCTCTTGAGAAAGACTCAGCGTCAGAACATTGGTTGTACCTTTCTCTATTTTTGATTAATAAAAGATAGATGACTACTGTTATGGTTCCATTCTCATTTGTCTTATAATGGTTAATGTGAATTACATCCTTTCTGACTGATGTATAGTTGTTTTTATTAGATTTCACGCTTGTGTTTGTTCTCTCTTTGCATGTGTAGGTGTCCATCCACAAGGATAGTGGAGGATCGTGACCGACCGGAGCGAAGGAGCGAGGGTAGTATCTCTTCATAAAACAATAGCGCTGGAATCCAAGTAGGTGTTCATTACCCACTTTTTAATTGCAACTAGGAGCTTGCATAGTAGCATTGATTGATTGTTGCTAGACCCGTTTTGGGCTAATAGGGATCGCCTCTATCCGTAGAGGGGATTTACCTCACCAACAACTGGCCATCTATTTTTAAGGATTCCAAGAAGTACGTGAAGAGTTGTGATAGTTGTCAAAGAATGGGTAGGCCAACAACGACATATGAGATGCCACTTCAGCCTCAAGTACACCTAGAGCCATTTGAAAAATGGGCTCTAGATTTCATAGGACCCATCAATCCAACTTCCAAAGGTAAGAAGTACATCCTAATATGTACTGATTACGTGACAAAATGCGCTGAAGCCAAAGCACTAGTCTGGGAAACTGAACAAACAGTGGTAAACTTCCTTTTTTAAGAAATTTTTGTAAGGTATGGAGTACCAAGGGAGATAGTGACAGATCAAGCTACTTAGTTTACTTCAAAGTTAGTTAAGAACATCACAGAAAAATACCAAATCAAGCACAGAAGAAGTACACCTTACCATCCACAGGCCAATGGCTAGGTGGAATCCACAAATAAAACATTAGAAAGAATTATCACTAAGACCGTAGCAATGAACAGAAAGAATTGGGAAGAAAAGCTCAAAGATGTACTCTGGGCTTATAGAATCACATGGAAGAATACTACAGGATTTACACCATATCAGTTGGTGTATGGCAAAGAGGTAATGCTTCCTATTGAATTTCAAATACATACTTATAAGATGGCTGCAGATTTGGGAATTGATCTTAATGAAGCACAACAAGAAAGAATTCAGCAGTTGAACCAGCTGGATGAAATGATGCAGCAAGCAGAGGAGACAACACTCCTAATACAGAAACAAATGAAGCAGTGGCATGATGCACATATCAAAAAGAAACAGTTCAAAGAAGGAGACTGGGCTTTACTCTTTGACTCTAAATTCAGAGATCATAAAGCCAAATTTACCACACATTGGATGGGCCCATATGAAATAGTTCAAGTTTATGAGAATGGGTCAGTCAAGCTTATTACCATTGATGGAGAAGGTCACCCTTTTCTTGTCAATGGCCATAGGTTGAAACTTTATCATAAGCCCTACACCAAAGAAGATTTTCTTCAAACTGTATCTCAGCAAAAGGAGGTTGAAATATTGCAGCCTTTAGCTACAGTATCTCTACCTTAGTTCATTTCATTTCAATTTTAAAAAAAATGCTAATAATAATAATAATGGTTTAGATGTGAAAACCAGACTCTGGCACACTCTAACCCAGAATTCTTACTTGAAAACCAATTCTTTGGCTGGTAAGAATTCCTTGTTCTTTTCGTTCACTGTTTGGTTCATCGATTTAATAATGACTTGAGGACAAGTCAAAGCTTTAGTAGGGGAGAAGCATTAGCATTTTTGTTTTCCTTATCTCATCTCCTCATTGTAAATTCTCAAAGAGTTTGTTTCAGCATTTCAGTATTTCAATAAAGAAGTTGTTTTTGTCTTTGTTCTAATCAGAGGGACCTATTTAAGCAATATGCAGTGAGACCTGTTCAACAAACATCAAAGGGACTTGTTAAAGACTACTATCTCAAGCTACTTCAGCAAAGCTTCAACAAAGTTTCAACAGAATTCAAAGGTTGCTTATCACCGAGGATCCATCAACACCAAAGATCAAGGAAGCTGCATACATATAGTTCTTTTCCAGATTTCAAAGAAACTGCACAAACATTCTCTAGATCTCAGAGGGACCTGTTATGGACAGCGGAGATTAGTCATATCTGAACAAGAAAGATCAGTCCTACCTATGC
Source organism: Pinus taeda (assembly GCA_000404065.3). NCBI lineage: Eukaryota > Viridiplantae > Streptophyta > Pinopsida > Pinales > Pinaceae > Pinus > Pinus taeda. Next base: position 18,542 of record APFE031174043.1, on the reverse strand, counting down.
ATGCCAACTCAACTCTTGATCAACCACTAAAGTGTAATGTATTGTTGTAATTTTTATTTTTAACATTTAAATTCTTGGATTATTTTAGTGTTAAATGTGATGACTATGACTGCTTATGATCAATTTCAAAAACACCCCTATACCCATCACCCTTGTCATATTCTTAATTTATATCATTTCCCAACACTCTAGCCTATCCCCATACTCCTCCTACGATTTTTTAAATCTTCTATTACACCACCCTCCAAGCCTTGTTATTAACTCATCAAACCTTACTATTGGTCCAACATTCTCCCTATTCGGCCAAGTACCAATGAGCAAGGGACAGGTGGTGAACCATTGGAGAACCAAGTGTTACACGATTTCATTCTTGTTTTTGAATCGGGTTATAACATGATCGTTCGACCCAAGTCGACTCATGCAAACAACTATCCGTTATCATACTCCAGTGCTACAAAGGGAAAACACAATAATTGGACTCACAAGTTTCCACCTCCGCCATCATTCAAGGACATTCATCTGGTCGCTGCCTAAGCCATTGAAGAAGCTGACCCCGAGAACAGAGAGTGCTACCAGGTCAGTTGTGTGGAGCGAAAAACAAAGGTAACAAATCAAGAGACCCTTGTTGAATTATTAAGCATAAATGAAGAGGGTTAGAGTAGGAGTTTCTCTGTCAAAATGACTGAGTAAAGCCTAATGTATTTGATAGTTCCCAGTACCATGATGACTGCATTACAATTTTAAGAGAAAAACAATGTCTACCCTTCTTGGAAAAGTTTAATGGGAGCAATGAAGAAGTAACTAAACAGTTTGCCTTTACATTTAATGGAGAGAAAGCATTGATAGGCAACTTCTCATTTAGGATTTTAGAAGACACCATAGCACAATCCTTGGGGATCAGCCCAGAAGGAGAAAAATACTTCAAAACAAAACAATTCAAGGAAAAATCATGGACCTAATTCATGTCTAGGTCGAGGGTTTCATCTGTTAACTAGAAAAAAGGCGTCCCTAGGAGCTGGTTGATGCATCCATGGAATGAAATGGTGTATATCATTTAGAAATTTGTTATGTATGAGGGTCGTTACAGCATAGTCTATTTATACCACATCAAACTCTTGTTTCATTTAAAAGGGCAGTGCACCATTAGTTTACCCTATTTCCTCTTGCAGAGCTTGACCAAGATGTCAAAAACTATCCAAAAGCAAAAGGGTAATGAGGACAAAAGCTTATATCATTTTGGGTTAATTAAAATTCTCATTGAATTTGAAGTGCAGAAAAGGGGAAAGACATGGAAGGAATTTCTGGTTGTCAATCAAATCAAAGATGGAGAGGCTGAACAAGAACAGCAAGAGCACTCAGGATTTATGCTTGACATTGATGAAGAGATCCCTGTGTGCAAGTCAAGCAATGTCCCTCCACCTAGTAGTAGTGTAAGGACGAGAAAGATGAGGCAAGAAGTTGCCCAGAAAATTGGGCAAGATAAAATTTTCACTACATATACAAGAAAATCCAGGAGAGTACAAAAGACCCAGCCACAAGAAGATCAACCAGAGTCAAATGCACATGCACCGATGAACATCGAGAGCAGTGCTCACTCACAGCCTGGATCGGAGGCCGAAATGGAAGTTGAGAGCAACAATAGACAAGGAAAAGAGTCACCACCTGCAATCAAGAAACAAAGGAGGCTGGAAAAACAAATTGAAAAGTTAAAAGAAGAACTGATGGAGGCCAACATGCTAGAGAAAGTCATCAAGAGGGAGAACGAAATGTTGAGAACTCAGAGTAAGAAAACCCAGCAAAAAGCCGAGAAGCTTAAGGAGCAAATCAAAGAGCTCAAGGCTGAACAAACTGACATTTGCAAGTGGGCAACCAAATGGTATACTCAAAAGAAAGCCCTCAAGGAGAAATATAAGAATTTGAAACATGAGCTCCACATTCAGAAGGATGCCCAAGCTCAGAAGAACATAGATGCATTGTTAAAAGCAGCAGAGGTACAGGCAGGAACAAAATATAGAGGCAGCACATCAGGATTAGCATGAGGACATGCTAAATCATTGAGCTTGGGGGAGATGTTGGTACCATTCCATTGCCATCTTTTTCTTCTAGAAACACCATCATTTGTCTATCTTTTTCTTCCATAGACCCCTCATATCCATCAAAATTGATTAATTAATAGCATTATAGTTGTTAGTTTACATTAAAGTTAATTTATGAATTTTTATGTTAAAAATTAGGAATTTTCAACAAAAAGATTACAGGATGTTATAACTTCCTGTAAATGGTTTATCATCTGACATGCGGCATGACAGGCAAGCCAAAGCAATGGATAGGAACGAGATCTGGAATGTACATGCATGGTGAAAAATCGATTCAACAGCAAATCAAAAGCTCTTGGTTATGCGGTTAACGCTGGTCAAACCCGAGCCTTTTGGTTACAAAGGCAGCAAAAAGCCATGGTTTCCCAAACCGGTTTCGTTTTGTTTTTGGAAATCGGTTTAGATTAGAAAGGACCAAAAATCACTCTTTTGTAAAAGCAGAAACATCTGCTTAATGAATGTACATTCGATCTAGATAGGGACAAGCAGATAAAGACTGTGTATTGTTTTGTTTCAAGGATAATTCCGATTACGATTATTATCTCTGTGTATTGTTCCAGAACAGAACTCTTGTATGTGATTGCAATCTTCAGAACTTAATTAAAGTGACCGTGTTAATCCAACAGTGTTTATGCGTTAATACTCTCGTTGCTTGAGGTTACTTCAGTGTGCCATTGAAGCGTGGACGGACCCTACGCGAATTGGTATACTGTTAATTTCATTTACATAGCGTTTTTGAATTTAAGTAGTGTGCATAGTGTTTAGTGTTATTTCCTTGTTTATGATTTTATCGATTTGATTAGAAATTCTCGCAAATGGTATTTATGGTGATAGCTTAAAAGATTTGATTGTTAGATCATTGAACCATATCTTGTAAGAGATTTGATCCATCGTTGGATTTTAAAGCATCTCCATAGACTCTGTTTTCATGCATTTAAAAATTCAATGTGCTTTTGATTTTTCATGAATGCTTAAGTGTTAACTAGACAAAGCTTTTGTGCATAGCATCCTTGTAAGAGGATTAAAATCTCAGTCTAGCAATACATTGTATCTTTAGGACAGTTAGATAAATTAGGTGATCTAAGTGTTAAGGTGAGAGGAGACATATCTTAACCTCCTGTAAAGGAGTGTTGTAGCATGTCGCAGTAAACACTTAGTTAGGAATCCTTTTATGTCTATAGACTTTAGACGCATGCCTCTAAGTTTACCTACCTTGGTTGATAATAAATCTAATCTAATCTAGCACCCTAGATTGGCCACTACAGGAGTCACCTTTATTAGAGACATCTTTGATAGCCCCAGTTGACACCTTGGTGGAGAGGATAGCCTACACATATAGAGACATCGGTTGAGGGGGTGCCACCCATGGACGAGATGCCAACAGTTGTTGAGGTATCTGGAGCTGTGACCGAGTTTACAGGTGATAGATGCCCACAGCAGTTCCACCAGTTTCAGGCTAACCTTCTAGCATTACAAAGGAATATTGTGTTAGTGTGTGAGGTTATTCTGCAGTAGAACGAGGAGCTGGAGGGCATGAAATCAGTTTGTGTAGAGTCCACGGCCAAATTGACTCACGTTGGGAAGCGGTTGGATTCCCTACTGGTGCAACTAGAGTGCACGTTGGGGCGTGAGAGCAACCCTCTTTGGACATACATAGATGTGGTTGGCAGTTACCATGGCCCACTGGACAGAGAGAGACAAAGCGACCTAGTCAGATTTCATGTGTTGACCAGGGTAGTGAGATGAGACGACATGAGTTGCACAAGGTGCAACACCCGCATGTTGGGGTTGTTCTATGTGTGGAAGTTCATGCATTCAATTCCTCTCTTGGGGTTGGATGGCGAGAGATTCTGAGTTGGTACCCTGTGGAGTGGGCTATGGAGATGGTAGTAGACCTAGGTGTAGCTCAGCAGGAGCTTCTAGGCGTTGGGGATATCGGCAGTGCATGTTGGTATTGGGTTCCGGGTGGGACTACTTATCATTTCCCAGGTATGTCGGTTGACTACAACAGGGATGGTGCAGTTGACCTAGCAGTTGAGCGTGCACATTCACTAGGGGAGTCTCGGTTAGCACCAGTGGTCAACCAGTCTATGAACAGACACTTGGTTTTCTTCGTATGGCATTTGTACACAAGATCAATGGGTGATTAGCATACTCTGGCAAGGGTTTGACGGAGAAAGTGGCATTGGCAAGCCACCAGACGGTGCGTTATATGGAGTTGGGGACTCTTCACTTTTGTGTGGGGCTGACACAGGGTCACCCCCGCACATGCCCACAATATGCATAAAAATGCATTAGAACATCAGTCCCAGGTGTTTAACTCACAAAGGAGTCAAACCATCACCCACAAACGATTAAGGCCCTATTTTACACATTTCCTTTATATCAGAACTTAATCACCCCGCTTATCAGGACTATTTACAACTCTTGAGCCTTCATATAAGAATTTATTAAAGTCTTTAACAAATCCTTCCTATCGGCGCTTTAAACCTCTTCGTAACCTCCATACAACCCCTTAAACCGCATATATATAACCTTTCCTTTTTATACATTGGTTACATATGTTTTTACACATAAAACCCTTCATCGGCGTTATTTTCCTTTATGAACCATTTACAAAGGAAATACATGAAAACCATACTTTTTCCACTTTTGGTACGATCTTGGCACATTTAACGAGGATAACTTTATTGCAATCGGCTATCGGTTCCTCCCCAAGTCATACATACATGCCTCATCACCCCTCTAATTCCGAAATGCGACTATCAGAATCGTTAATATATATTTTTGCCTTAAAAACCACTCAGTGCAACACTTTAACATAATACAAAGGAATACAAGAGAATTACATGAAATTCTGCTCCGAACACATAAGCGGATCTCAAATCTTATACATCCGCTTCTATAAAATCGTCGGGTCTGCACCTTCGAGCCTTTCCGCTATAACTTCCGATCTCCGCCTTCTCCGATATGCGATTGAACTGTCGGACTTCAAACTTTATAAAACCGCGCTCATAACTTCATCGGGTCCACTTATCAGCACTTCGCATTATCGCAAGTTGCTTTTCCTTCACTCTTCTTCGATCAAACGACTTGTATATTAATCTTCCATCGTCGATATATACATAGTAGATCCGACGATTCACCCCAACTTCGGATAGACCACGAGCATAGGGATTAACCGCCCGATAAAGCGGTTTTCCCACACCGCTGCTACTACGTGTCGCGTTATTAATGGAATCGGAGGTCTAACCTCTGATACCATTTACCACTTCTTTGCTGCTCGAAATACCACTTAAGGTTATAAAGCCGCCTTTTCACTAGTTATCTCCTGCGCTCTCCTCTTATGCGAAAACCGTTGATCTTTGAGATCTAACGGTTCATATGCACTGATACTTTACTTCTCTACTCTTCTTTTTACTTAGAATTTACATTGTTTCTTCAGCGTTTCTCTATGACTTGGGATTTCTTCAAGGTTTCACCTTCCGCCTCCATTGCTCAACTTCTCTGAGCTTAACTCTTCAGCAAATTCTCACTTCGCTCCTTCTCTTCAAAGCTACACTCTGTCTCTTCACTTGGATTCAAAGACCCCTTTATGATTCCTTTGAATCATTTGCTCCTCTGTGCGACCTTCAGAACTCTACCTGCAACCCTATTACAGAACCTACGAATTCATGAGTAATTCATCCATGAAATACTCGTTTCACGCATACTAACACAGTCAGGAATAAACCTCTGTATATATATATATATATATATATATATATAAAAACAATGATTACATTCGAGACTTATCTGTCTCGCACAGGCCTATTCTTCAATATTGTGGCCTCTCCCTGACTCTGCCCATAGGCTTACATATATGCCAGTGAGTTCTGTTGAGCTCATCCTGCTTCGACTCCTAAATCTATTGAACCGACTCCTAGATGTACTCTATCCTCTATGTCCACTTCTAACTCATTAAATTCTTAAAATCTTTCTCTTGTTCCTCAAATCATGAACAACTTTAAGAGTTGGATTTGACTTCTAACTCTTTGTCATTACTAGCCACTCATGCCCTCATTAATTTGAGAGCATTTACAAACATCTCATTATCTAATTAATTCCTATTCTATGCACTCAAAAGCCTAATATTACATTAATTCACCACTTAGGAATCCAACTTCCTAAAAATACATGACCCCTTATATCTACTTAATTACAAAGATTTTCTATGGGTTGAATGCTCCTGCATCAGGGGCACAGATGACGCAGAGTGGAGCAGTGGTGGTTTCACTACTGACACATAAGGAGAGTCACTTCTTGGATCCCTCAAGGGGGATTTGGAGAGAAGATCCATTCATCGGCGATGATAGTTATGCGATGGTGGAGGTGATGATACTGATCGGGTGTGGCCTAACACGTAGAGACATAGCTCAAGGCCATCACATACAGGGATGTGTGGGAGCATCTAGCGTTGAGCAATGGTCCACAAGTATGCGTTGAAATGCATGGTTGTGCGTTGTAGTGCGTTGGACTACGTTGTGGAGCGGGAGTGCCTCACATCGTATTGAGTACATGCGGGGAGTGACAGGTGCAGTGACACAAGCGGGAAGGATGACGATATGGGATGGCATAGTTGGAGTCGTATCCAGCAGTGTACAGGGGTAGCCCACGGTGTATAGTGGCATGTCCAGGAGTATTGGGATGATCGGTGGTATGAAGAGGCATATGGTGTTGCACAGCGAGGTCTTGGAGTGTTGCCTCCAGGGACACCCACGGACGAAGATATCGGGCATACCTTTGGGTGTAGTTCACCCAGGATCGATGGGGACACAAATGAGCGATAATTGATGGCATCCGCAAGGACTCACAATGCCTGACCCTCTTCTACATCACTTACAGGAACGAGCGACCTGGTTGTTGTCCTTTGACACTTTGGGCACGAGCAGCAGGGGGCAGGGAGCTCACCCAAGATATTTGGATGACACTTGGTGTGATAGAGGGGAGACTTCTCAGCGGGGCATCAAGTCAGTGCGTGAGTTGATAGTCGTAGGTTGAGGGATAAGGTGATCACCGACAGGAATGGCATATCATTCATCACTAATCCTATGCCTGGGGAGATAGCCACAGGGGAGACATGTGTCACTCTTTCCACAGGCCATGTCTGGACCATGCATGAGCAGAGTATACTCCGTACCGCTGGGACAGTTGTCCAGTATGTATCTAGGTTCCCGACATTGTATCGGCACGTTCTCCAAGGGGCGGGTAGTCGAACCAGTGGCGATGGTTGGCAAGAGCAAGATGGATCCGCATACACTGAGTCAATTGCACGTACCAGATACCCATCTATTGGTTGCATTCAAGGGGTAGCTATGTGGCACACGTGGTTTCTAGTGGTCATTGGTACTACACAATGGCGGGCACAGGACAGTTTAGCATGCCTCAGATTAGTTCATGATGTATGGAGCCTATATATGGGTGGCATGCAGGGACTAGAGATGAGGGCCAAAGGGATTTCATCGGTTGATAGGGCTATGTCGCAGCAAGTCTGGTTGTGAGATGCAGGGATTCAGTTGATCGATAAAGCACTCGTGATGAGCAAAGTCATGGCAGAAAGTGATATAGTTCGCTTTTGGGATGGCACATGGGGGTTCACAGAGGGTTTCATCATATGGGGAGGCAAACATTCTTTGTTGTTGCACAGGGTCAGAGTTAGATTTGGATGGGTAGGCCTTGGCGCCATAGAGATGCCCATGCAGGGTGTGTCTCGCCTCTTTCAATATTCCACCATCGAGTTATAGGAGAGGAGGATACTGTCTGTGCACGATGGGGAGTATGACATAGTCAGAGTAGTGCAGCGTCAGCGTGGTGGCACCACTCTAGGACTAGCAAGGAACCGAGGCATCATAGCTCAATAACCTTTAGGGATTTGTCGGCTACTACAGGGGGAGATCATACAAATCTTCCATTGGGCTTTAGCGGGGTCACTAATGGAGCAGAGGACTTCTGATACTTGCACCAAGCAAGATAGTGAGTGGAGTGAGGGGAGCTTCCTGTTGGACAGGATGGCCTGGGATCCTGTTATTGAAAGATTCTTTCATATCAGGACAGTGCTGAGGTCAGGGACAATTTAGTGGCACATATGGGACCCTGGCACATGTTGCAGTGATAGTGGGCAATAGTAGTTAGAGAGGATGCTCGTTCATGCATTGCTTGAGGACAAGTGATTTTTGGTGCATTGGAGGAGCTTGTTGATTGAGCATGCTACTTGGGAGGGCTAGCGCATACTTGAGCGTCCAACACTAAAGTTGCTTGGGGACAAGCAACATTTGGGAGGGGATGACTGTCATGTCCCTTCCTAAATTATTTTGGAACATTATTAATTTCTACATTTTGGGGCCAATTTTGGAGATGATGGGGGTCCATTCGATTTTATTAGGAGTCTAGACTTAGTAGAAGTTAATTCGATGTGGTTAAGTATATGTGAGGGCCACCCATACTAGGGGAATACACATTCCCTTGTTCGATCTGCATGGAGGGGAAATCGATGGTCAGGTGAGGGACCCATGATGGAGGGAAAGTGCTCCACGAAATCTATATAAGGAAGGCATCTCTCCTCATTTGGATATCTTATATTTTGACATATTGAACTCAATCTTAGTTGCTTGAGCAGCTTAGCCGGGTTACTGTGTTTCTTAGCACACGAGTGTCTCTGAGTGGAGATCTCAACCCTTGCTTCGGTGGACATCGAGTGCCAGCCCTAGAAGGGAGTCCCTCTTCATCTCAATTCATTGTAGTAGCAGAGAGACAAGTTACAACAGTGGTAAGTTGCGTACCAACAGCAGGGGGAGTAACAACAGCGCAGGGATTGCGCAGGGAGATAGGAACACCCTTCATCATTTTCAGGAGTATAGAGGAAAGTTATAGACATGAGGGCTATCCTACAAGCAACTCTCATTTCGTCACACGTAGGACTGCGTCATTTTCTCCATGATTACGCAATGATTGGAGTGAGACTCTTTAGGGCAGCACCGTCTAAGGGAGTTTGGAGTTGGGAGGTTGGGAGATCACTTGGAGGGCCATTTGAGGGGATTATTGGAGTTGGGAGAGCAAAGATTGGAAAGATCAGTGACAACAACATAATTCGAAATGGGAAGGGGGGCCAAGCTGTGAAGGGTCAATTTTTGAAGGTTGGAACCAAGGGAAACCCTTTCTGGGTTTTGGGCAAGGATCACACTCCTAATATTATAGAATTTTTTGAATAGGTCTAAGGGGTCAAACAAGGCCCCAAACTCAGACAGCATCTAGAAGAGCTAAGGGGAATTTGGGCCAAAATTCCGAGGTCATTTTGCCAATTCCTTCGTGGGTTATTTTGGGTATTTGGTGGAGAGGCTGGGGTTAATTTCCCGTAATTTTCTAAGCAGCGGAAGTGGTGTTTCCAGCAGCATCTTTGCAACAGACAGCACAGTGTCACAAGGGCAGCGCAGGGCATCATTGCAACAGCTATTTGTGCCATTTGGGCTTGACATGTTACCATCTCGATTTGATCACGCTTGCCATTGAAGCAAGCCTCGGTGCCACTTCCACATTATTGTACTTTTCTCCCATATTATAATAAAATGGCTCAGTTGTTGGTTATTCCTAGACTTTTTATGGGTGTGCACTGAATGTTTCAATTTTATGGTGTTGTTTTTATTATTTGCTTTGCATAGCACTATTTTTCCTAGTTTGGAACACTATAGCATGTATGTAGCTCAGCACGAAGATAAAGGTCAAGGAAACGCTTCTTTTGGGGCTATTAATAATCAAATAGAAGCAATTCTTTGGAGTTGTTATCATATCATAGGAGAGCATTGTTTTGTGGAATTGCTTTCGTGAGGAATCTTTCCCTATTTCTAGAGGATAAAAGTCACTAATTGTATGGGAGAGAGCAGCTTTATTCATAGAAAATACCCTAATTGAGTTCTGCAAGGAGGAAAGCTAACTGATATCAAAGAAATCTTTAGATCCTTCTGGCTTCACTCTTATTCATTGCTGCAACTGTTGAAGTGCTCCTCTTGTCTTCTTTGTTCAACGTTTCTCCCTTTCTTCATCTCAGAATTGAAATACAACACCACAACCAGCAAGAGTCCTGAAACAATAAATATTGTACTTCCACTGTACATTGTATCTATCTCAGCAAAGTTTGAAGGTAAATAGGAGTTGAAGTAGAGGTTCATATCAACCCCTGGACATTCCTTGTAACTCTGATTGATTAGAAATTGATTGCTCAGACCATGCATACATTCGTGTAGCTCCGAATAATCAAAATTACTGGTTTCTTCTACTTGTCTCCTCCAATTTTTGTGATTTTGTGAAGAGAACTTCAGATCACCCTCACTGAGCATTTAGTTCAAATCTGAAATATTTTGTTTAATAAAATTTAATGAACTTGTGGCCCTTGTTAAAATCCTCTCTTCTCCCAAACTGTGCCTTGAGCATCTTTACTTCATACCCAATGGAAGCCACCATGGAATCATATAAGAATCCATTCAAAATCTTATAAAAATTCCTGTGTTTTAAAAGGCATAACTTCAGAATTATTTATTAGAGTACTACATCAACATATCTAAAGATTTTCATAGGGATACCCCCCCCTTAAATCAGCAAAGCACTCAGTCTGAAGCGAGGGATATTGTGTTGGTGACAGAGGCACCAGCGAATCATAGAAGAATTCATTCAAAATCTTATTAGAAATTTACATCTTTTAAGGAGCATAATTGAAGGATCATTTGTTGCAGTGCTACATCGATGTATCTAAAGATTTTCATAGGGATATACCCCTTGAATTAGCTAGCACTGGTTCTGAAGAAAGAGGTATTGTCAGTATTATGTTGATCACAGAGGCACCTTCCCTAAACTGTCTACTCAGAAACCATTGAAGCTGATTTCTCGAGTGACAATTTCAAGTGATAACAAGACAGACAATGTACTGTTGAAATGTTGGATATTCAGGCTAATCACAAGTTAAAAGATACATCTTTCATAAACATGGCCGCTACAGAGGATACCAATCATAGCATTGAAATGGCATATGAAAAAAAGCTGCTTCTTCCCATCTAGTGCTCAAGTTTGGTCTAACGAGACAATATTTTGAAAGACTTCTGATGCTCATGCTCATGCTCAGGGACATGAATATTGTAGTGCCTTGACATATAATAGAAAATATTTGCAGTACTGACTTTGTTGTATGGAATGAGATTTGGCAAGTTTTACTGCAGCTGACACAAGTTTGACAACCTGATATCAGCTTGTGATTTACTCCTAGGGAAAAAAAAAGGACACACAATTTCACCATCCAAAGGTCAAATATTACTAGCCAAATAAGCAGAATAGGTTGTCCTCCCTTTACATTATCGAACATACAGATGACAAGTTATAATAGCTTGATAAAAAATACCTGGAGGTATATGTTAAGCAACAACAACTCTTTTAAGACTAGCCTTTCCTTGTAAAGTTAACCAAAGGGGCATCAAGCCAGTGCATAAGAAAGTGAAATGTTAAAGAAGGCAATTAAGGTGATAACTGGGCCAAAATCAAGAAAGAAGTGCATATATACTTCATTTCAGAGGGCATCAACTAGCAAATCTCATGTCCAATCCTCAAGCTACAGTCATGTGGAGAAGGAAAGAAGAATGCACAGCTCATGTTAGAAACAAATCAGAAAATCATGGCAAGAAATTGGATATGTAACAGACATACGATCTATACTGGGAAACAGTTACACCTGCCAACAGCCAGCTGTTAGAAATTAGAATCCACTATTTCAAACCTGAAGAGATGGCAGTAGAATTTTATGAGCTCAGTAACTCTTCAACCCCCAGAAGAACATCATAAAACAGCAGCAGCAACTCAAGGAAAGGGGTATTCTTCCACCTTTCACCGCTAAGAATACTGTAATGCTGTCTTCATACTTCTTTCGCTGTGATTTTAAACTCTGCCAACTCCCTCTCTCTTCTCTGTGCAATGCACTATTTCAGACTGAATCCTCACCACTATCTCATCATGATGTTTGCAGATTTGCACCAGGAGCAGCATCAGAATCTTAGCCAAGTGAGGATGTCTTCATTTCATGTTATCCTCATTTGTAATCTTTCATATTTGAGACTCCTCCAACAGGTGAATATGAAATGTATCTCAGGGTTTTATCAATAACTTTTCCTTCCTTTTGTTTGACCTGTGCATCTGATGTTATCTCTGCCATTCAGTCTCATCATATTATATGTGCCTCTCAATGCTTTCCAAATTCTTCCAAAGATTGCTAGCGTTTAATGGAGTAATGTTTTGATCTGAAGTCAGAAGTCCCCTCTCACACCAACTGGGAAAGATGTTTCTGTAAGTTCTTTTGTATCTGCAGCCAGATTGATTTATTTAAGTATTAACAGACATAGCCCACAATGGCGTCTCACACAAAATATTTTTGTTCGTGGATTGTGATGGTCAAGCAAGCCCCACATTATTAAAACTTGAAAAACAGAGCGGAAGTTTCTGACTTACTAGATCTGCTCACAGTTTTTGGTCACTCAGAGGGCAGGAACCATAAGCCTAATCACTGAATTTTGAAGTGATCAAAAATATCATCAACAATCGTGAAAAGCCAACAGATTCTCACCAATGATAACTTTACCCAGTTTAACTAATGTAAGCTATCATTACACAGTCCTTGTATTGATAATTTGATAAGCTTTCTCATATGTGATTGTTGAGATTTCTTCTGCCAACTCACCTTTAGAAATTACAACAGTGGGATTTGTTTCATTAGATTCATGAAAACTTCAGGCCTCTCTCACCCAGATTCCATTTTGTGCATTGCAAATACCTTCTTGTTTTTACTGTTTCGTCAATTCTTGATGCGTGTCCTTGGCAGGCTACAATTCCAAGTTTCATGAGCAAACACAATTGGAATCTATGATTCGTCATCGCAGGAGAAATTTTATACCATGGCAAGAGATTATCTTCTGCGGCATGAGACATCAATACTCTGGAATTTCCTCAAGTAATTTTCTCTTGATCAACACCACTCATCTTAATTGTTATTTATTCTTCTTGAAACAGATCAGGACTCAGAATGACAATATCCAATTAACCTCTCCGCACGTCATCGACTGCAACTCTCATTTGATGCAAAACCATCAGTCCTTGCAGTCTCATCATGAACAGTTGGTGATGTCTCGTGTACAATAACTGCATTATGTCTTGGGTGTTTTTAAGTTTTAACTTCTTGATTTCTTTGATTTCGTGTTTCAAGTTTCGACGCTGGTTGATCCAATCATACTAATGATAAGTTCAAGGGTTATCAGAACCAGCCAGTTCTGTCCAATTTTGGCCCCAAACTGGTCTTGAGCCAGTTTGACCCTGAACCAACCAGTTCCATAGCACTGGTTCCATAGGCACACACTAAATACCCAAGAAAACAAGAAAAGGAAAGGAAAAAGGAAGTTCCAGAAGATTCCTAAACCCAAAATGTAACCTATATAAACACCCTCCAGCTTTTCCAGAGGATGACTTCAGCCAGATGTAATTGGACCTGCTTCCACTGCCACAGGAGGGTAACATTGGTTTTGTTGGAGCTTAAAGGGCATCGAGTTGAGAGGCAGAGGATACCCAAGAATAGGATGAACTATGGGATCTACAGGATGATATGTGGTGATTTCATTATAGTATTTGATTTTTAGACTCTAAACACCATTTATGTTGATGTAATCCCGTGTTACTTGGGAGCGGGAGCGAAAGTGGAGAGCGGGAGCAGGAGCGACATTTTCAAAAGCTCCCAGTTTGGGAGCAAATCCTTGAGGGATTTTTATATAATATATATATTTTTTATATTTGAATACATATATGTCAACAAAAACATGTAGAATGATGAATTAGATATAAAAAACATAGATTGATCATTGAACCATCAACCATATAACATCAATCATCTAGAAGTTATAATCTTCATCAACCACGTCCACAAGTTAGTAACATACAACATATTGAGTGTCGTGAATCATGATTCATCAATCTTAAAGTTTCAACTTCAAGCTTTCAAAATTGAAAATTCAATATATAACATTTATCATCATTGATCACCAAAGTTGTACTTGTAAGCTAAGTTTAAACTTTAATCTTTAACCATTACAAGAAATAACATCTAACATGAAATGAAATGCTATAAAATGAATTATGAAATGAAATGAAACAACTCTCACGAAGCATCAAATTCATAATTCAAAATCATTATCAATGAGTTATAATTGCTAACTTCAAACTTCAAACTTAAATTGTCACAGTCATATATTGTTTATAAAAAATATCATTATGATATGAAAGAGTCAAGACTCAACAGTGATGAAAACTAAAAGAAACTAGAAAAGACAAGTAAATTGTAAATCTATTATCTACTACTACATGTGGCCCTTGGCACGAGAAGTGTCTAATGTATGAGCAGGTCGTGGTGGTCTTCTAGGAGTCTCCTGCACAGACCAACGACCAGAGCCAGAAGGCACATGCCCTCCACGTGAGGGTGTAGATGGAGGCGGCAACCGCAAAGGAACAAGACTCGGAACTCAAGCACTGCTACTGGATGGTGGAAGTGGCATGGTTGTTGCTTCATCTTCCTCTCTTATAAGTTCCACTTCCAGTTCTTCAAGATGTATAGTGCAATCCTCCAAATTATCATCCTCTGGGTGGTTGTCTCAAATTTTATATGTTGGATCCTCATAAGCCCGATCACAGTAATGACTCAACAACCTCAAGTTGTAGTGCATATAAACCAAGCTTTATGCCCGCCTTTCATTGAGTTTGTTTCTTTTCACATTATGTATGAAGTTGTAGGTGCTCCAACACCTCTCTGTAGAATAAGTATTTACAACCTGTGAGAGAACCTTTTTTGCCAGTTTTGGCAAAAGTCCATGGCCGCCATATGATTTCCACCATGTGAGAGCATCAAATCTGTCTCTATCTTCCATTGCATGAAAGGTACCAAACAAACCAGTGCAACTGAAGTATCTGCCTATTTCAAGACGCACACTAGCACATTCCTCCCTGTCAGATATCAACTTTTCTAATGCTTGCAAATATCCTGTAGATACTTCTTCATCTATATGGGGTTTGGCCCTAACCCCACCCCCTGGTGCAGGTTGGCCCAACCAAGATGTAGAGTAGTATTTTGGCGTAAGGATATACGCCAAGCAATGTAGTGGAACATTAAGTTTATCCCACCGTATACACACACAATCATGAATCAGTTTGTACAAGTTGGGATCATTGTTATGAACAATATCTTTTATTTGCCCCAACATGGTATCCATCTACTCATACACCTCGCCAATCACTGGTTTATCTGTATCTACAAATCGAATCATGTGATAAATGGGCTTGGTGAAATCTAATACTTGCCTCACACGTGCCCAAAACATACCATCAAGAGCGGCCTGCTCCATCTGTTCAAAACCTTGCCTGTCAGCTGCATTTGTAACCCTTTCCTTTAATATCTGCCAGTGTGGACTTGATACCATGCTAGCCAATGACTCTCTTACCTTCAAAAGGCGCCTGAAGGTGAGGTAATAGCTACCAAATCTAGTCCTCAAAATCTTCAACAACTCCAATCTTGAGTGACTGCGGAAAAGGCCATGGGTATTGCTATGATTTGTAATAAATTTTATCATTTGTTTGCCTTTCTTGTACAAATCACGAATCCATTTGTATTGTTCGTTTTTGTTCTCAACAATATCATGCATCAAAAAGTTCATTGTGTGAACCAAACACCCAGACCAAAATATGTTGGGGTATTTATCCTCAATAATTGTTCACGCTACCTTACAATTAGAAGCATTATCAGTGATGACTTGGATGACATTGTATAGCCCAATAGGGTCAATTGTTTCAAGTAATGGTTCTGCAATGTTGATGGCGGTCTTGAACTTGTCTGAATAATCATATGTTGAATGAAAGATGGCACCACTAACAGACACGGCAAGAACATTTATCAATGGCTTGCCTTTTACATTTGTCCATCCATCAGATACAATGGACACCCCATGGTCAATCCAAGAACTTGTCATTCTATTCAAAGAATGTGATATTTTTGCTTTTTCATGATCAAGTCCAACGGTTTTTGTCTTGTGATACCCAGGGCTCTTGTACCCTTTAGGGGCATCATTTATGGCAAAAACCATTTTGTGCCAATAAGGTGAGCGAAGAACATTGAATGGTATTCCACATGCATAGAGAAACCTATAAACTTTTGAATCCACATCATTCCTACACCCTTCATCAAGGAAATCTCATATGGTTCTGTTGACACCTAATCCGAAACGGATGGGTGAACTGGACAGTCATCCAGAAGATGAACTGATCCGTCTCATTTGTATATATAAATATAGGTTACCTAATGAATAAGAATATCAATTTCCTCTCGCTCATTAAGCCTGGAGTTACCCTGGCCTGACATGGTATCAGAGCACAGGTTCCAGAATAATAGTAACCCCTGGCCTGACATGGTATCAGAATAATAGTAACTCCTGCCTGACAGCGTGAGAGCCTGGCGCTGCCTGGAGACTGCCGCTGCCTGGAGACTGAGGCTGCCTGCAAACCTCTGACATTTGGTAACGTATCACTATTTTTTTAATGAATTGGGCAATGGATCCGCGTGGTATCACCTCCTGGAACAGTTTCTTATTTCCGCGTGAACCCATCCGGTCTAAACAGTTTCTATCACCTCCTGCTTGAACGCGTGAACAGTTTCTATCACCTCCTGCTTGCCCTTCGCTTTTCTGCAACGCTATCAAGATTTTTTCCGCCTGTATTAAATATTTGATATCGAATTTCCTGGAAATTCAAATGCATGAGTTACCTTGATCGCTGTCCGCGTGCCTGGAAACTGCGTTTCTTGGATGTCATTGATTGTAGCTTACAGGAAGTCCTGGGCTTTATTCGTCAGCGTTCCTACGGATTCATCAGAGCACTATTTGTTTCCGCGATCCCGTTGTGCTGTACCCTTCTAAAAGTTTCACTGTTCTCCATGCTTCCCCTCATGAATTTTTTGTTCATTACTGTCATTCAAAACGCGTTCACAAGTGTATTTTTTCCTGAGTGATAAAATTGCAAAGCGGCAGTATTTTTCATGAATCCTTTACGTTTGGTTCTGACATATTTCCGCTCTCTGGTAAAATTTCATTAAATAAGCCGGTATTTTCTGAGTCAAATCTATCGCTCAAAACACTGTCTTAAAGCGGCAGATCAAGAGAAGAAAAGTTCAGTTATTGCATCCAGGCAACCTAGACTATTTACTGCATATGGTTTGTTTAATTGCTCCGGTGGGATAAAGTTTTATGGAGTGTATCTTGTAATAGTGGATGCCAAGCATTGAATGTCGAATTGTGGCTAGCCCAGTGATACCTATAACAGAATTTTGAAGTGTAGCCTGATATATAAATGGTGATTCAAAGCAGAGACAGATATGGTGATAACAGAATTTTGAATATGGCCTGATTTTGAATATGGAATGATTTTGCATATATATATGGTGATATAAAGCAGATTTTTAAATGATTTTTTCTCCATATCAAAATCTTTTTTAAAGCAGAGATATACATTGTAATTCTCCATATCAAAATCATTTTGTTAAAGCAGTGGAATTTTTTTAAGAGCATTTTTTTTTACCATCAGAAGTATATATCAGCAAAAGTTTTTTCAGCAGAAGTAACCTTTACAGAATGCATTCAATCATCTCTATGATAGGAATAGTTCTCACTGGCAAGGAGAACTATCCTGACTGGTCCCGGATGGTACAGCACACCTCATTTTCAATTTTGAGCTGTGGAAGGAGTGTGTGTCGGAGAGAGACATGACCAGAAAAGCCACATCAGATAAAGAGCTGCCATCTGGGAAACAAGAAAGCAAGCATATGCACTAATAGCAGCATCTGTAATAAGGAGGTGAAGTCGCACCTTACAACATGTACAACTGCCTTTGAAGCTTTAAAAAACTGAAAGAGCCATGACTCACATTCTGCACTTGAAGTTGTGCAACTTATGATCAAACTCTTCACTCTTGAACTACAAAATAATGACCCTCTTGCTCTTGCATCTGAAATAAAATCTATAGTGCATGATATCGATTCCACTAAAGTTCAGCTAGATATATCTCTTATTGCTTTTCTCAAGGCACTATATCCTACATACTCCAATTATCTTGAGTCCTTGCAAGCAAATGGAAATCTTAAGGATATAACCTTTGAATCTCTTGTGAAAAAGTTTGCTGAAAGGGAAAAAGCCTTTGGAAAGAAGACAGTCCCTGAATCTTCTGAAGAGACTGTATGCATGGCTAATAAAGAAAAATATCCTGCTCAAGATTTTACAAGAGGAAGAGGTGGACGAAGAGGAAGAGGAAGATACTTCAGAGGCAGGGGGGGCAGACATCCTCAAGGAGAAAAGGCAG
>APFE031174042.1:57466-99951 GCA_000404065.3 Pinus taeda | reverse complement strand
TGTCCTCTAAACTGTCAAATCCTTTCACTAAATTCAGCCATTTTTCCCCGCGATAGAATTTAATGTCGTTTTCCCTCTTATATTTTCTCATTTCCACTATAAACCTTTTCTTGGTTTTTGCTTAGTACATTGTCCTGTTGCTCGTTGTCAAGAAATTCAAAGTCCAACTCACGTCTGAGTCAACCTCGTTACTGTACCAATTATTTTTGTCATAGTCAATCGTTTTATCCTTTAAAAATGGAAAGATAATTGTTTTAGCTAGTTCATCTTCTCACATTCCGTTGATGGATACTAAAAGAGATATCTTCTATGTTTCTTTCCCTATTAACCATCATGAATTCTACCAACATGTTCAATTAAACCAGTCTAATTCCCTAATTTATGTCGCAATGGTTTAAAATCTGGTGTGTTGGAAGCCTTTTTCTCTCAAACATATTTGTTTCGTGATTTTATTCATTGGCTAGTTTCAACAATGTATCCTCAAAGGTGGTTTGTGATAAATAAGATAGGAGAAAGTGATTTTTAGGTGTCCTCTCTCTTGATTCAGAAAGCATTGTGCTATCCTTCTGTAGAGCCTTACTTGTCTTTTTCTAAAGAATCATTAACTGCCTATTTTGAAGATTTATCCGAACTAGGATCTGTTGTAATTCTCCTGTATTTGATGACAGATGGAAAACAATTCCCTATAGATTCCACTCATTTTCCCTTTTATATTTTTGCTGAAGATGTAAAACTAGTTCTTTAGATATTGGGCTAGAATCTTAGGGAAAGAATACATTACAATAATTGACAAATAAATTTTAGGAATGTCTATTATAATGATGAAACCTAGAGTTGTGTTGGTGATACCAACATATTGGGAAAAAGAAATTAATGTCGAGTTCATGAATTTCACTCTTACAGTTTGTTTTAGGTTTCATTCACTTTTGACATATCTAATCTTGTATTCCAATGTTGAGAAATGCATGCATCTAGGGTTGAATATCATGGACACTCTCAAGCATAAACAATTAGTTTTTCTTTTTGGACTGATATAGTAAGAATTGATCCAAAAATGAGGGTCTATCCTATTTTGCATCTTCTTTCTTTTCAGTTGTATATTCAATCATCAACAATTCATCTGCACCATCATTCCTTCAAGTAAGTAAAGATGTAAAGGTTGGATATTGGTTTTCTTTCCAAGATCATGTTGCAATAAGATAACATGGAGTTGAGGTTAAGCCCTACAAATTACCAACTTTTTTCCCATGATAATGTTTGCTATGGAATTCATTACGAAGAGTCTAAATGTGGATCAGGAACATTTTGTACCTGCAAAGAAGCGACTCCTTTTCAGGTTGCCAAGGAATGTTGGACCATTCATTGTGAATACTAGGCAAACAGCAGATGAAGTCCAAAAATTGTTAGAAGGGATGAATTTATTACTACAAGAGATTTTCAAAATGGCAACAAGAAATGATAAAAATAACATTGCTATAAATAGCATTTCAGGACATACTCCAACTTTGTTGGAAATAGCAAAAAATATAAATGCTATAAAAAGAATTTTGGGATAGATTCCAATTTTAATTAGTCCCTGAATTAAAATTCAAATTTAGTCTCACAAGATGTTTGAAAAATAATTAATTAATTCATATTGATTTAATTAGTTGGATAAAATCAAACATGAAGTCTTTGTGAAGACATGCAACAGTTATCCCTTTGATTGAGGAAGTTATCCCTTAACTAAGGAGATAAGGATGAGTTGTATTTGAGTTGTAATTAGTTAACTCAGTTAACTGAGTTAAGTCCAGTTAAATTAGTTCCAAACAATTTGAGGAACTAATTGTGAGTTCAGTTAGTTAATGCGTGCATGCATGCAACTAGTGTTCTCCAGATGACTGAATATTCTCTCATAAATAAGTCATGCATGTTAGTTCAGAGAAAGACCCAGTTGATATTAAAGACAGGGACATTGTACTATTAGTTGGAGGAATTTTCCTATGAAGGAAACTCATCCATGCAAAAAGAATTCATTCGTTTAGGATTGCATAGTTATTACAAAGGTCAGAGCAATGTGTGAGGTGAGAATCACACAAGAGAAATTGTGCAAGGAAATAGGAGGCTTGGAGGACTGAAGGAAGGCATGTGTGTTGTCTATTCTGTCTATGAGCAGAATTGAGGGATTGTATTGAGAGATGGATAGCTTGTGAGTTAAAGCTTTGTGTAATCCTGAGATATTTCCACTTGTATGATAATACAAATAGTAGGGTTTTTACCTGAGGCTTTCCCCAGAGTATTCTTCTGTGTTTCATGTGTGATTGAATCTTCTTCTCTGTTATATGTGTTTTATTTGATCTTGCTCAAAATCGATTAAGCTTCTGCAAGTTTGATTGTAGAAGTAGATTAAGTATTTTGGTTTAGTACATTGCATAATCAGTTTAATCTACGGTGAAATTTCTAAAAGAGAAATGAGCTTATGATCCATATCATATAATTTAAAAAAAAAGAATATAAAATGGCTATGCTCCTTTTGTGCATGACTCAAAACCAAAATTTGAGAAACTAAAAAATGGAGGATAGCCAACTCCTTTGGGAAATATAGAAATTGAGACCTCTCTTGCTACTGAAAAGAACCTGAAGAGAGGGAGGTCATAGGTAGTTGATCTAGAGGAAGAAGAAGAAAGAGTAACAAAAAGGGCAAAGATATCTAAAGAGACTAGTACATCAACATCTCCTGGTATGCAATTGTAGTTAGGGGAGACTTTTTGTACTCCTTCTCCCATTTCAGGGGAACCTTCTCAAAATTCAGTTTCCATGACTAAATAGATGTTTTTGCAGGTGGAAGAAAGAAATAAGAAGATTAGAGAAAACATGGAATCATAATCACAAGCTCAGGTATCTTCTGAATATCAGACAAGGCTATTATCAGCTATGGATTTAGAGAAAAGTCAGCCGAAATTTTCTCTCTTTCTCATCCATCAGCAATGTCAGTGACATTTGTAGCAGGGTTCAAGACTGTTAATTTTACAATGGATGCAAAGAGGATTCCATTACCTAATAATATTAATTTACATATCTAGACTGGTCAATTAATCTTCCATGATTTATATAAATCTACTTCAGCTGCTTCTAAAGCTGAAAATATGTTAGAGAAAGTGGTAAACTAGTTGAAGTTGGAGAAAGCAAACTCCAGAGCTCTTAATACCCAAAATGAAGAGCTAAAAAATATAATTGTCAAGATTGGTGTGAATCCAAAAGATAGGTTTTCAGTTCAGAAGTTACTGCAGAGTTTTGAGATAGAAATTCAAGACTGGAGAAGAAATTGAAATTTCCCTCAGTAGAGCATCCCATGGATTTAAAGGTAGCAAGGGTTGAAAAAGAGAAAGAGTTACTGGTCCAAGAGCTTCTACAAAGGGATGAAGTAAAAATGAAGTTGAAAGAAATGAATATTTCTTTACAGCAAAAGATTGATTCACATGTATGCATGATTTTGGTTGCAACAGATTCAGATGATCCTACTAAGAAACTGACTCAGGTTAGGACTGAGATGCAAATTGCTGAAAATGAGTTAAAGAAGAAGCAAACAGATTTATACAATGTTGTGAAAATCAACAAGGAACTGAGCATGAGCTATTTATGACCAAGGATACTGCACAAAAATACAGAAGATATTTCCAGGCTACTCAGCAAGAAATTAAAGAATTAAAGGATAAAGTGAAAGGAAACATGTCTCTGGTACAAGCAAGAGAAATATTGTGGAATGACATAATTAATACAATAAAGAGTGTCTATTGATTCCTGGTTATCATTCAAGAGGAAAATATTATTTTAAGAGATTTAGAAGAATTCATCCTCGATAATAATCAGAAGCTGTAGAATAGAGCCTAGTTTGCTAAGAAATTGGTTGACTTCTTAAACTCAAAGTCCGCATAGGAAATGAACGAGTTTGGAATAGAAGACGGGATAAATCATGTGATAGAAATAAACAAAATGATATTGAAAAATACCAACAGAAAAGTACCAAAGAAGAAATTGATGGATATTAAGGAAGCAATGATGAATTTTGATATCAATTTTAATAAAAGAACAAGGGTTGGTTTTCCATCCTATTGGGATCAAAAAAACAATTTGTTATCTTGGGAACTATATGAAACATTACTAATGGAAGAAACAAGTAAGATTAATTCTACACATAAAAAGACTGCATTCTTAAAGGGAGCTACAATTGTCAATTATCTTCATAAAGATTTTCAACTTGTGTGGATGATGAAGACTATTTTTATTGAGAAGCCTACATACAGAAGAATCACAGACTTCAGGATTGAACATGTTAAATTTATAAATTCCCCAAGTACAAGTACAAAAATATGGAGGAAGACTAGGGAATGGATGTTGCCACAATCTGCTGCTATAGAAGTAGAACCCTCTACTGCTCCACAATATCAGATTGATTTGAGATGAAATGTTTGCTTTTAGAAGTTATTATATTTTCAAGCCTTGTAATTTTTATGTTTTAATGTAATGTTTGAATAGTTAGGTAGTTAGGAGGTTGACAGTTCTGATAATTGTCTTTTTTGAAAGTTTGTATAAATGTACTTCAGCAAGATGCGAAAGGTGTCAGATTTTTTCATATCTCACAGACGACCACGTTGTACTTTGATATTGATTTGAATGATGAATAAATATTTTCAGTGATTCCAGAAATTTTTGGGTATGATCTGTTTTCCTTGTGCCATATTATGTATGTATTTATTCATTGAAAGAGTCGAAGAAACTTGTTCTTTATTTACAATTAATGGTTATGATTCTCTGTAAATTTAGAGGTTAAAAAATCCTTAAACAATGCTCTTCTTTCAAATTTTCCATTTATCATCAAACACACTTTCCTCTAAGTTTATGGTAAAAGATTCTGCGTAGACAACCTTTTATTCTGAAACTTTCACCAACACTTTTTACAAATTTCAATTCATTTATAACCAATAGTTAAAGGATATTTGAAGTTATATTCCATGTATTGAAGGTTAAAGGGTTTTAAATTTAATATTCTAAGATTTGCAAAATGATAAGACAAACAAACAATCAATCTATAACTTTTAATGAATGTCTTGGGCACTAATTTCTACTCAGCAAGGAATTGTCTCTCGAGGTACAACATTTTTTGGCATCGTTGTTGGGGAATGCAAATCTGAAGTTATTTCTCCCTGGGTTCTCTAAGATCGTTTCTTTGATTGATGAGTGAGGAAAGTGGTTAGGCTGAGATTCTCATCAAAAATTTAAACTTGGCTCCAAAACAACCGCACACAAGGTCAGACACCTCACAGCAGAGAACTCCTGCTCTTTTTGATCTGGAAAAGTTGATTTTGAGGAGAGTTTGTAAACCAAAATCACCAATAACCTTAGATCTCACTTTATCTACTCCTGGTACTAGTTCCACAAAAAAAAAAAAATAAAAAAAAAAAATATATATATATTTCACTTAGAAGAAGTAATAAGGAATTTTGATTTTTCTAAGGAAGTTCTTACCCCTTCTCAAATAGTTTTTCCTTAACCAAATTTGGAGGAAGAATCTTTCAAGTCAGTTTCATTTTCTTTCCCTGAATTTCAAGAAATCAAAACAATTAACCCTTCATCTACAAGTTCAGCTATTTCCATTGTAAACCAAGTAGTTCTCATAGCATCCTTGCCTCCGGGGAAAATTTTAAGAACCACCCTAAATTTATATGTATAATAAATGGGCTAATCCCCATGATACATAGGAAAAATGGGAGGCAATTTATCAATAATATAATATGTATATATAATTTTTCTCGCGAATCTCTCACCAGATTATATTATCTTGTACAGTGATGGAGAAATTTTCACTGAATTATAAAATCTTGTAAGATCTTGGAAAATCTTTTACTGAATAATAAAACATTGTGGTGTGAAGTCATGGCGAATGTTTTGTTAAAGTATGAAACCATATATGATAATAAGAAAACATATTCATTAAACTGTAATATACTAACATATATGTTTGGAAAAAAGAAACATAATTTTCTCTTCCTACAAACAATGTTCCAAGTTTCAGTGGCCGCGTTGGTCAAGGTTTTTACAATACACTCTTTCATATCCATCTATTAATTTTGATAATATTCCACAACAAAGTTATTGTAGGTGTTGATATTGACCACGAGTTCTGTCAAGGTAGGAGGGATTAATCTTTTCTTTACAACTTTTGTCAAGCTACCACATTTTTCAAGTTATCAAATTTATTTCTTATTCCATAGAATCCAACTGCGAGATAAAAGAAAAACACATCAAGTTTGTTTACCCCAACACGCCAACAAGTAGCAAGCCCCAACTATATTATATAAGAAAGTATTAGGTATCCCAAAGGCTTGAAGGGGATCTAATTGAAAGAAGTGACTATTGCAAGAAGCCTTCCAATCAATATATGAATATATAAATGTAGATTTATTGTTATTTTATTGGAAACCTTCAATTAAATAATAAAATTTAATTACGTCTCTCCCAATCTAAATTGCTTATTAGCATAATTCACTACCCTCATAAGTCTCTCATTTTTTAACGCATTGTAACATGTAGATTAATTTCATTTTTGGTGAAAAATATCCACCTTTTAGGAAAATATGGTGCAGTGGCTCCAACCCCTACAGATAATTAGGACAAACTAAGAATAGCACAGAAGATGAAAGGTTGTACAAACCAACTTATTTTTCAAACAACTAATCCAACATCAATACCTAAAATTTTTCATGAAGATATCATATTGAGAATGTTTGAAAAATGGTGGGAAATCTTCTTGGAGGGTGATGGGGAAAGAGTGATAAGGTTTCACTGTTTTGAATTTTTTTTGTTAAATAAAAAAAACCAATATTAATGGAGATATTGGTATTTTTTACTAAATTTTGTGAAGTGATTAAATGTGGCTTTAACCATTCACCCTAAGATGTTTTTACAATATAATTTCCTAAGCCTATTTAATATCTTCATTATCATAAAAACCAACTTGTATCCATCTTAACTCCACATCTACCACTCTTAGAGGGATGAAATCTATTTATCCCTCTGAGCACTTGGTAGACCCAGAATTAAGATGGTTCTAAGATGATAGAATTTCCCCTTTAAATAGTCTATGCTCACATGAATACCATGGTATTACCATGGTTATCATAAACAGGAGCTTAAAAATTATATAATATTTATAAAATTAATAAAATTAATAATTGATTTTTATTTTAACCAAGTTAAAATGTTTAACATACATTAAATTACAACATCCATTTTTATTCTTGATCCACCAAGCCCCGAGAGGGATCAAATATTTTTTAACTCTATGCTAGTTTGCATATCACGATATTTGATCCCTCTCGGGAACTTAGTAGATCCAAAGTAAAAATGGATCTATGCTCGTTTAATTCCCCCCTTTAAATAGGCCACATTCCACGTGAATACCATGGGTAAATACCATATGCCATTTTTATTTTTATTCATACTAATATTAGGGTTAATAATGTTTTTTTGCATGGTATTAATAATAATCTAGCCCATGGTATTTGGCCCATAGTATTTGGTGCATTTTTGAATGTTCCTTAAATATAAGGTGACTTATGGAGTAAATACAAAAAAATGTTTTATTTATTTACCATACCTCTAGTTTATTTATATTTTTATTAATTTACCATACCTCTTTTACAAATATGGTATTTGGCCCATAGGATTCACTTAAATAAAACCTCTTTTTTGGAGCCTTCATAATAGAAAAGGGTTATGGCTAATATAAAACAAGATATATATTATTTACCGTACCTCTAGTATATATATTATTATGGATTTACCATACCTTTGAGTACCTATAAATAGTTAATAATTACCATACCTCCACTTTATTTATATTTTTATTTTGTAACCCTTGATGTATATAAGGTGATTATGGAGTAAATAAAAAAATTTTATTTATTTACCATACCTCTCATTTATTTATATTATATTAAATTACCAACCTCTTTTAAATATGGTATTAGTCATAGGTCATAAATAAAATTATTTCTAAATTAGGTGAATGGAAAGTTGTAACTCCTAATTTCAAGGGCTAAATTTACCTTTTTTACCCTCTCCCTTAAAATAAGGTGGGCTAACCTCCATACCTAATTTTTTTATAAAATAAATTTTAGGCGATTTGTAAAAATGTACTATGATACAAAATATTCACCCACTAAAATTTTAAAACCCCTTAATTTCGCCTAAGGCCGAAAATTCTCCCCTAAAATTTTCGATGCTTGCCTCCACAATCATTTGTCTTTCAAGTAGGTAACCCTTCTACAGTTAATTTAAATTTAAATATGGCTATCATTGCTTTTCTGTTCAATAGATATTCTCCCTTGAATCTCCCTCAACCTATGAATCAAATTCCTCAAGATTACCTCAAATTGTTACCTCATTTTACAAAGGAAGATGAGGTAACTACAGAGAATCATATTGCCACATTTTGTGCATTTTATGTGAATTTAAATGTAGAGTCTTTAGATGTGGTGATGAGATTGTTTGTTTAATCGTTGGATGGAGAGGCCAGGAAGTAGTTCAAAACCCTTCCTCCAAATTCAATTAATACATGGGAAGAATTGGAAAATGTGTTTACATAGAGGTGGCAAGAGTAGAAAGATCATAACTATTTTCTAATAGAATTTAATGCCATTAAAAGGAAGCTTGAAGAGCAAGTAGGTGAATCTGAAAAAAGATTCAATAAGTTATACAATAGTCTTCCTAGAGAAATTAAGCATCCTCCTGTAGGAGAAAAAGTAGTATTTGCAGGAGCATTTGATTCTGATTTTGGTTTCACTCTAAGGGAGAGGAGGTCCCCTTCATTGGATCAAATACAGATTGATGCTCTTGAAATTGAAGCCAATTTGTCTACAGCAGGAAAGATTAAACCAAAAGACGTTGAACAAGATAAGGGGAAAGGAAAAGAAGAAGAAATGAAAGTTGTCAATCAAACACCTGATTATAATGAGAAAAATTTAGAAGAAATGACTAAGGTTATTAAAAATTTGTCTAGTAAACTAATAAAGTTGGAGCTAGAAAACAAGAATACACTTAGACAATTTTAGCAGGGGGAAAATAGAAATTACAACCCTCATTATAGAAAGCCACCATTGCAGATTTTACAGAGGGATAGGAAAGATCAAGATCATATACAACCTCCCTTATACATTGAGGATGAATCAGAGGATGTAGTAGAAGGAACTTCTAAGGAGCATGAAAATAAAATATCAGCATTTTATAGGGAGGATGAAGAGGTGTTTAGGAGAGAGGATTTGAATTTTGAATTTCAAGTTTCTCTAGATGATAATGAAATTGATGACTATTGCATAAAGTTTACTAATTTTATGTAGGCCAAATTGCATAGGAAATATGACCTTAGATCAAGAAAAAGGTCAAGAATGTAGGAAGTTACTGATGAAAAACAGGATCCAATGTCTCAACATATGGCAACTCCACAGCAAAATAAAAAACAACAGGATAAGGGGAAGAAATAGGTTGATTTAGGCACAAAAAAATATTTTCAACAAGGAGAAAGTTCTAAGCAAAAATTAGATATGGGAATTCTGAATAGACCTGTTCATGAGCAAGTAGATGATTCAAATGATGTTTCAAAGCAAAATATGAATGATGAAAATTAGGGAAATATTGGGAAGCAAAATTAGTTTTTATCCTAACTAAGGAATTAGAGAAGATTAAGATTCAAGTTCCTTTAACAGAATTGGCTAAAACTCCTACATACCAAAAACAAATTTCTGATTTTATAAATCTCTCTCAAGATGATCGTGTGGCAGATACAATAAATTTTACAGAAGGAGAGACTAGCAATAATGTTTGGACCCCATGTAGAAGAGATAGATTCTTCCACTCCACCTTTCTACATATCTTTGTTGATTCATTCTTTTATGCTGCATAATTGTATGTTGGATTCAGGAGCTTCACATAACTTGATGCCATTGTCAGTCATGAAACAATTGAACCTCCAGATTACTAAACCTTATAAGGATCTTTATTCATTTGATTCCAAAAATGTTAAATGTGTAGGAGTGATCAAAGATTTAGTTGTTTCTCTGGCCCATATTCCACCGAGAAGCCTGGTGATGGATGTGGTGGTGGCAGAGATTCCTGCAAGCTTTGAAATTCTCGTTTCAAGGTCCTGGGGAGAAAAATTGGGTGGTGTACTAAAATTGGATTTTACATATGCAATAATCCATGTTTTTGAAGGTGAAGAGATGAGGTTATTCAAAAAAACCAATTTTATTAAAACCATTACAAAGGAGGGTTCTAGTAATTCTCATGTGTACAGTCAGGAAAAGGATGATTTTTCCTGTTTTATGTTCCAAGAAGCAGAGGAAATTGTTGAAGAAAATAAAGTTCAGCTCCCTTCAGCAATTAAAAATGAGGAGCTAATAGTCAGTGGAGTATGGAAACTTTATTTTGGTGGTGCTTATTCAAGAGATGGAAGTGGAGCAGGTATATTTTTGTTTTCTCCAAAAGGTAATTTTTTTTCTTTTTTCTCATAAGTTGAAATTTGACTCAACAAATAATATCACTAAGTATGAGGCATTAGTTCTGGGATTACAAGTTGCTAAAGGTTTAGGGGTGCAGTGTATTTTTGTTTTTGGAGATTCTAAATTGGTAGTAAAGAAGATAAAGAATCAATGTCAAATAAAAATTCAAGGTTAAGAGCATATAGAAATGAAATATGGGATTTGGTAGATAATTTATTTTCTTCTTTCAATATACAGTTTGTACCTAGAGAAGAAAACAAAATGGATGATTCTTTTGCAGTTGTATCTAGTACCTTCAAACTACCTTTAAATCCTAGATTGAGGTATGAAATTGAAATCAGGCACATACCCTCAATCTGAGATAATATTAAACATTGGCAGGTATTTGAGGATGAGGAACAGATTAAAGAATTTCTTATTTTGATTGGAGAGTTTGCAAGTTTAAAGATTGATCAAGAAGAAGAGGTTGAAGAAGAACATTCAAACATGACATTTTTGAAAGACTCAGTTGGGAATCACAAGATTCTTCAACTCAAAGATAATGTAATACATAAGGGCTTGGTACCCCTGGAAAAGTTGTTCAATGCAAATGATGTTACAATGAATCCAAAGAAAGTAGATTTGGAGGAATATCTTGAAGAATGTAATCTGGGAACAAATCAGCAACCCAAAATGGTAAGGCTAGCTAAATATGTTCCAGAACATTTCAAACAACGATACGTGAGTCTTTTTTAAGATATTTATGGATGTTTTTACATGGTCTTATGAAGATTTAAAGACTTATGATACCGAGACAAAAGTTGAGAAAATTTAATCCTTTGATGTTGTCATCAATTGAGAAATAAGTTAAGAAGTTATTAGATGCAAAAATAATTATTCCTGTAAGGAAGAAGAATGGAGAAATTAGATTATGTGTTGATTTTTGAAATTTGAACAGAGCATCTTTCAAAGATAGCTATCCTCTTCCCAAGATGGATCATATTTTACATAAGGTGACTGGTTCTTACAGGTTATCAATGGTTGATGGTTTTTTTGGTTATAATCATATTTTAGTGGATAAGGAGGACCAGAAGAAAACAACATTCACAACTCCTTGGGGAACTTTTATGTATTCTAAAATGCCTTTTGGATTGATGAATGCAGGGGCTACATTTCAAAGGGCTATGGACATAGCTTTTGTGGGAAAAAATGATAAGTTTGTTGTCATTTTTTTGGATGATATCATTGTTTTCTCAAAGTTGGATGAAGAACATTTGGAGCATCTACAGCAGATTTTTGAAAAATGCAGAAGGTATGGTCTATCATTGAATCCTAAGAAATCTCATTTTGATTTAAAAGAAGAAAATTTGTTAGGCCATATTGTGTCAAAAGAAGGAGTCAATATAGATCCAAGTAGAGTAGAAGCAATCAAGAAATACCACTTCCTAGAAATAAGAAGGAAATTCAGAGTTTTTTAGGGAGGATAAATTTTCTTAGGAGATTTGTTCCCAATTATGCAGAGATTATAAAAGGCATTACTGATATGCTAAAGGAAGGTGTTGAAGTGAAATGGAACTCAACTACCAAGGACTCTTTTTCTAGAATTAAAGTGGCACTTCAAGAAGCTTCTGTATTGATAAGCTCAGACTATCAAAAGCCTTTTTCAATTGTTTTCATTTGCTTCCGCTTCTACTATTGCAACAGTACTTTTACAGAGGAATGAAGAAGGAAGGGAATAAATGGTGGCTTTCTTTAGTAGAGTATTAAGAGATGCATAAATAAAGTATAATATTTTGGAAAAGCAAGCTTATGCTTTGGTCAAGGCACTAAAGGCTTGCATGGTTTATATCCTCCGATCTCAAGTAATTGCATATGTTCCAAATGCTACTATAAAAGATGTTTTGATTCAAGGTTATGTATAAGGAAGAAGAGGGACATGGATAGAAAAGATACAAGAATATGATTTGGATATAAAACCAACTAAGTTAGTAAAAGGACAGGGTTTGGAAAATATCTTAACAGAAGCAAATTTCCAATCTATGGGAATCAATTTACTAACTGAAGTGGAGAAAAATAATACCAATGTAGAAGGAGATGAAGAGATAAATGAAGCTAAGAAATAAAATTCTAAGGATAAAGTTCAGTATAAATATTTGTGTTCTAATTGGTATAAGTACATTGTGCATTATTTATGTTTTCTTTGTTGTCCTCCCAATTTGAATAGATCAAAATACCGAGCTCTGAAAGTTAAAAATAAAAAAATATGTATTAGCTAATGGAAAATTGTATTGGAGGGATCCTGGTGGTGTTCTCTTACTTTGTCTGACAAAAGGGGAAATTGTTGAAATAGTGAATGAATATCATGGTTGTTTCTGTGGTGGTCATTATGGGTGGAAGTGACATCTCATAATATTTTGAAAGCTAGTTTTTTTTGTCTTCTCTATTTTTAGATGTTTATGGGTTGGTAAGGGGATGTCAAAAATGTCAAATGTTTGTTGAGAAAAAGGAGTTAGCACCATTGCCTGTAATTCATTTTTTTGTAGAAGAACCTTTCAAACAGTCGGGATTAGATTTTATAGGAGAAATCAATCCAGCATAAGTGGGAAATATAAATGGATTTTGACAGGTACTGATTATTTTACTAAATGGGTGGAAGCAGTTCTAACAAGAAAACCAAATATTTTGGTGGTGATTAAATTTTTGGAGGAAAATATTTTCAACAGATTTGGGTGTCCTAAAGTATTAGTGGCAGATAATGCTGAAGTTTTTAGGTCTGCTAGATTGTAAGATTTTTTCAAAAATATAATGTGGTATTGTCTCATTCTACTACTCATCACCCTCATGGGAATGGATTAGAAGAATCATCAAATGAAAGACTAGTGAGGATACTTAAGAATATCATTGCAGAAAATTGAAAGAATTGGGATACTAAACTGAAATTTTCTCTATGGGCAAGTTGAGTAACCCTAAGAAGGTCCACTGGAAAATCACCATTTGAACTTGTTTATGGAACAAATGCATTATTTTCTAGTCAGTTGATAAATCCTATTGCATTATTGGTCTAAGATATTCAAGAAGAAATGAGCCCTCTTGTGAGAAGAATGAATTAGTTGATTGAACTTAATGAAAACAAGGAAAAATTCATGGAAAATTTGATTGGTTATCAACAAAAAATGAAGATGATTTTTGACAGGAAGGATAAAGATATTCTTTTTTAGCTTGGTGACCTAATCCTTAGATGGGATACAAGAAGGGAAGACAAAGGAACATGGTAATTTTGATCCTTTGTGGTTTGGTCCTTTTAGAGTTACAGAGTCAAAGGAAAACAACACCTTCATTTTGGAGAATTTAGATGGTGAACTGATACAACTTCCAATGAATGGGCAGTACCTTAAACATTATTTCCAACACTAATTGATGTTTTTCCAATCATTGTATATATCAGAGTGTCCATTGTAAGAATGTCGGTGAGTTATAAATGGTAATGTGTGATGTTACAGTTTGACTCCACACCCGAGGTGAAGGCACTAATCTGTGGTTCTTAGTGTTCTTTCTTCTTAAAAACATTCTCCCCAAGTGGAGCTAGATGTTGTAACCTATTTTAAATTATATGTGTTGTACATGTTAAATATAATTGTAAAAGAAAAAAACCAAGTATTGAAAGAGAAAAAAAGAAAAAATGTGAAAGACTTCTTGTTATTTGATTGAACTAAATTTATTTTGGTTTATCAAAAATCTTTTGCATTACTAATATCTTGTTACTACAAATTTTCTTGTAATAAATTAAGACGGATGGTGGGACCTTGCGGCAGCAGTCGTAAGTGTTACAGTGTGGGAAAGTTGGTAGTGAGTGAAAGGTAGTGAGGATGAGACCCGCCCGATGGAGAAAACTCGATGACACAACTAAGTAGAACGATAACATGAGCAGTGCCCCCGCAAAGACTTTTTTTGAGCCTGTTGACTTTTGGATCAACGGTGCATATTTACTGCGGGGGCACCACCCGGGAGTTAGTCCCGTACAGAGCAGTCCCCCCATAGTTACAACAGCAAGCGAGACATTTTATTTTGATTTCATTGACCATGTCATACTCCTTTTTCCACCTTTCCTCCAAACTGTCAAATCCTTCATTAATTTTGGTCATTTTTCCCCACGATAGAATTTAATGTCATTTTCCCTCTTATATTTTCTCATTTCCGCTATAAATCCTTTTCTTGGCTTTTTCTCAGTACATTTCCCTGTTGCTCACTGTCGAGAAATTCAAAGTCTAGCTCACATCTGAGTCAACATCATCACTAGTATCAGGTATTTTTTTGATAATCAATCATTTTAAATCCTTTAAAAATGGCCAAGAAAATTGTTTTAGTCGATTCATCTTCTCACATTCCTCTCATGGATACTGAAATAGATATATTCGATGTTTCTTTCCCAGTTAACCATCATGAATTTTACCAACATGTTCAGTTAAACCAATCTAATTCCCTAATTTATGCTGCAATGGCAAAATTGTGTTTGTTGGAAGCCTTTTTCCCTCAAACATATATGTTTCTTGAATGTATTCATTGGCCAGTTTCAACAATGTATTCTCAAAGGTGCTTTGTGATAAATAGGCTAGGAGAAATTATTTTCAGGTGTCCCATCTCTTGATTCAACAAGCACTGTGTTATCCTTCTGTAGAGTCTTACTTGTCTTTTTTTGAAGAATCATTGACTGCCTATTTTGAAGATTTATCTGAACCAGAATCTGTTGTAGTTCTCTTGTATTTGATGACTGATGGAAAAAAATTCCCTGTAGATTCCACTCATTTTCCCTTGGATATTTTTGTTTGAAGATGTAAGACCAGTTCTTCAGGTGTTGGCTTGAATATTAGGGAAAGAAAAAGATAATTGCCAATATTGGTGTGAATCCAGAAGAGAGGTCTGTAGTTTAGAAGTTACTGCAGAGTGTTGAGATAGAAATTCAAGCACTTAAGAAGAAATTGAAATGGTCCTCACCAGAGCATCCCATGGCTTCAGAGGTAGTAGGGGTTGAAAAAGAGAAAGTGTTATTGGTGCAAGAGCTTCTACAAAGGGATGAGGAAATAATGAAGTTGAAAGAAATGAATCTTTATTTACGGCAAACTATTGATTCACATGTATTCACGAGTGTGGTGGCAACAAATTTATATGATCCTACTGAGAAACTGGCTCAGGTTAGGACTAAATTGCACATTTTTGAAAATGAGTTAAAGAAGAAGCAAACATACTTATACAATGTTGTGAAAATCATCAAGGAAATTGAGCATGAGTTGTTTATGACCAAGGAGACTGCACAAAAATAGAAAATGGATTTCCAGGTTGCTCAATAAGAAATTAAAGAATTAAAGGAGAAAGTTAAAGGAAACATGTATTTGGTACAAGCAAGAGAAATCTTGTGGAATGACATAATTAATACAGTAAAGAGTGTCTCGCAATTCCTGGTTATCATTGAAGAGGAAAAGATTATTTTCGGATATTTAGAAGAAGTCATCATCAGTGATAAATAGAAGCTGTAGAATAAAGCCCAATTTGCTAAGAAATTGATTGAATTCTTAAACTCAAAGTCTGCACGGGAAATGAAGGAGTTTGGATTATAAGACAAGACAAAGCATGTGATACAAACAAACAAAATTATATTGAAAAATGCCAATAAAAAAGAAACAGAGAAGAAATTCATGGAGATTAAGGAAGCAGTGATGAAGTTTGATATTAATTTTGATAAAATAACAAGGGTTGGTTTGCCATCCTATTGGGATCAACAAAACAATTTGTTATCCTGGGAAATGTATGAAACATTACTAGTGGAAGAAAAAATTAAGATTAATTCTACACATGAAAAGGCTGAAGTCTCAAAGGGAGCTACAACTGTCAATTATCTTCATAAATATTTTCAACTTGTTTGGATGATGAAGACTCTTTTTATTGAGAAGCTTATATATAGTAGAATCACAGGCTTCAGGACAACACATGTTCAATTTATAAATTCCCCAAGTACACGTATAGAAATCTGGAGAAAGACCAGGGAATGGATTTCATCACA
This sequence comes from Pinus taeda, assembly GCA_000404065.3. NCBI lineage: Eukaryota > Viridiplantae > Streptophyta > Pinopsida > Pinales > Pinaceae > Pinus > Pinus taeda. Next base: position 83,382 of record APFE031174042.1, on the reverse strand, counting down.
AGCTGTTGCTACAGAAGCAAAACCCTCTATTGCTCCACAATCTCAGATTGATTTGAGATGAAATGTTTAATTTTATAAGTTATTATATTTTCAAGCCATGTATTTTTTATGTTTCAATGTAATGTTCAAATAGCTAGGTAGTTAGGAGGTTGACAGTTCTGATAACTGTCTTTTTTAAAGTTTTAATAAATCTGCTTCAGCAAGATGAAAAAGGTGCTGAATTTTTGCATATCTCAGAGAGGACCACTTTGTACTTTGATCTTCATTTGAATGATGAATAAAGATTTTCAGTGATTCCAAAAATTGTTGAGTATGATTTTTTTTTCCTTATGCTATATTTTGTATGTATTTATTCATTGAAAGTGTCGAAGTAGCCTATTCTTTATTTATAGTTAATGGCTATGATATTTTGTAAATTTAGAGGTTAAAAAATCCTTAAACAATGCTCTTCTTTCAAATTTTCCCTCTCATCAAACACGATTTCCTCTAAGTTTATGGTAAAACATTATGTTCAAACAACCTTTTATTCTGAAACCTTCACCAACACTTCTTATAAATTTCATTTCATTTGGACCCAACAGTTAAAGGTCATTTGAAGTTATGTTCCATGTATTGAAGGTTAAAGGGTTTTAAATTTAATATTCCAGGGTTTGCAAAAATGATAAGACAAACAAACAAACAATCTATAATTTTTTATGAATGTCTTAGTAACTAATTTCTACTTAGCTAGGAATTGTCTCCCAAGGTACAATAGTAACCAAATCATTTCTTTACTAGCCTCTCTCATAGCAACATACTCCGCTTTCATCATTGAAAGTGCAACAACACTTTGTATTTTTTAAATCCAACTGACAATTGTTCCACCTATAGTAAAGACATACCTTGTGGTGCTCCTCTTATCATCCCTATCACCTACTATATATGCATCAACATATCCCTATAGAGAAATGTTTGAACCATCAAAGCATAAGGACTAATTTATAATACCTCTAAAATACTGGAGAATCAATTTCACTACTATCCAATGTTCTTTTCTTGGATTGTTCATGTACCTTCTTACAACTCCCACTGAATGTGCAATATCAGGCCTTGTGCAAACCATTTCATACATTAAGCTTCCAATAGTTGGTGCATATGGAACTTTATACATATATTCCATCGCTTCCTGAGACTTGGGACACATCTCCTTACTTAGTTTGAAATGGCTAGCCAAAGGTGTGGTAACTAGTTTTGCATTCTGCATATTAAATTTTTCCAACACCTTTTGTATGTACTCACTCCGAGACAATGCTAATTTTCAATTTTTTCTGCCTCTAGTTATTCTCATACCAAGTATTTGTTTTGCATCACCCAAATGTTTCATTGCAAATGAATTTGCCAATTTTTATTTGAGCACATGTATTTGCTACATGTTAGACCCAGTAACAAGTATGTCATCTACATACAATAACAATATAATATAGATGTCATCATTTTTCCTTTTGAGATAAACACAATGATTAAAGTGACATCTAGTATAACCTTGTTCAAACATAAGCCTGTCAAATTTTAGATACCAGTGCCTTGGAACCTGTTTTAAGCCATACAAGCTCTTCTTCAACCTGCACACTAGTTTCTCCTTCCCTTTGACCTCATACCTTTGTGGTTGCTGCATATAGATCTCTTCCTCCAAATCCCCATGGAGAAACGTCATCTTTACATCTAAGTTCTCAAAATGAAAATCTTTTGTTGCTACTAGAATTAAAATAGTTATAATTGAAGTCATTTTAACAACATGAGAAACTATTTCATCAAATTCTATACCTTTCTTCTATGCAAACCCCTTCACCACAAGTCTAGATTTATACCTTTTTCTACCTCCATCTTCTTCCTTCAACCTATAAACCCATTTATTCTACAATGATGTTTTCCCTGCAAGCAACCTAACTAAGTCCCAAGTCTGGTTATGTACCAAGGAGTCCATCTCTTATTTCATGGCTAGCTCTCACTTCTCCCTGATTTCTACTTGCGTGGCTTCTTCATAAGATTTTGGTTCACTAGAATCAATCAACAATACATAATATAATGAAGGAGGGTATCATTTAGGGGGTCTAACTTATCCTGGTATATCTTTGAACACCACTTTCAGGTGTTTGAGGTTCATGTTGTTGTTGTGGTTATTGATCATTATGATTTCCAGACACCTTTATTTTTTATGTGATCTCATCAAGCACAACATATTCTATTTTTTATTTTCCTATATCTGATCCTTATACAAGAACCTTTCATTGAATATGACATCTCTACTCCTAATGATTATTTTTATTTTCATAATCATATAAGCGATAACCAAAATCATTAGCACCATATCCAATAAAGGTACATTTTTTCGATTTTTCCTCAAGCTTTCTTCTATTTTATTTATTAATGTCTCGCCCCCCCACAACCCCCGACATGGAGGGGTGTACACTCTTCCTGGGGTATACATCTCATTCGAATGGAAAATGGCATCAACCCATGGTATTCATCCACCCATGTTATTCATCCACCCATGGTATTCATTCACCCATGATATTTTCCCTTGGTATTGTGACAACCACCCATGGTATTCAATCACCCATGGAATTTACCGCTGGTATTGTAACCGAAAAATACTATAAGTAACAAGTCACATTTTGTAAAAGGACAGTTTGTCCACCACAGTGTAGCTTTTACAATTATTCTCCATTTTTAATAAAAATTTCTTTGTGGTTTTGTTTATTGGGAATTCTCCTCTTTTTCTTCTGGCATTTCAATTTTTCAGATCTTGGGGGCCTCTCCCCCAAAATCCATTTCAATCTTTTAAATCTTGGGGGCCTCCCCCAAAGATCTAGATCAGTGGTATCAGAGCATGTTATGGTTCCATCGGAATGAGGATTTGATGCATATTTAAGTTTCAAAGTTTGCAGAAATATTCAACAAACTTCAAGCATGTGCTATGTCCTCCACAGAGAATTTTCTTGGGCCCAACAGCAGGAATTTTTCTTTTTTCATTTTTTTTGCATGAATGTTTTTGGGTGGCGAATTTGTAGATCAGATTTGAAATTTTTGGTGCAAAATTTAAAAAAACAAACAACATATCTGGATTCTTTGCAAAAAAATACCCAAATTCCAAAAAAAAAAACTGGTTGAATCGGAGTCTGGATAAGTGAGATATCGTTGACTTAAAATCAGCTATATTGCAAAAATGTTTCTCACGACAATTCGTGGACAATGCATCTCCTATATTTTTTTGAAATTTTGGTGCAAAATTTCATAAAGGTGATTGTAGATCTGATCTCCTCTCATAAAATAACTCAATTTCAAAAAAACAATGGGTCAAATCAGAGTTCGGATATGGGAGATATCGCTGATTTAAAATCAATTATTTTTAAGAACTTTTATGATGGCAGAAAAATTGCAGCACGAATATGAGATACTAGAGTGTCCAGATAAGGATTTTCAACACATGGGAAGATGCAAAATGGTTCTTCTATTTCCAAAAACATGTTATAATAAATACTCTGAGTTATATTGACTGAGTTATGTCCATTTTAATTCTGTAGCAGCATTCAGAGCGGGTTCCCTTTACAGACGTGCCCTCCCATCCTGCTTTAGTAGGAACCTGCTTCACATTCATCAGTTTCAGCATAGCAGCATTCAACTTGGGTTCTTTGGAGACGTTCCCTCCCACCCCAGGCTATGTAGGCAATTTCTACTTCATTAACAACCAACATTACAGTTATGGGTCAACCGTACAAAATCCTTGTCATCAAAGTCCATTTGCTAGGCGGCACACTATTAGTATCACATTTGGTCACAAGAATTATAGGTTATCTCTATCCTCGGATCTTTGTTTGTCATGGTTATGGGTCATCCACAAACCCACACTTTATCAAAGTCCATTTTCTAGGCCGCACACTGTCAGTATCACAGTTGGTCACAAGCATTACCGAGTACCTCTATCCTCAGATCTTCGTTCATCATGATTATGAGTCAACCACATAAAACTCTTCTCTTTAGTGACTCTTCATATTCAAAAAAGGCTTCGCATGAGAGAACTTCACACAATGAGGACCATTTCTTCTTAAGGAGGGAGGAATGATCCGAATGGAAAATGGCATAAATCCATGGTATTCATCCACCCATGGAATTTACCCATGGTATTGTAAGTGGCATCCACCCATGGTATTGTGACATCCACCCATTGTATTCATTCACCAATGGAATTTACCCATGGCATTGTAACCAAAAAATACTATAAGTAACAAGTCACATTTTGTAAGAGGACAGTTTGTTTTCCACCGTGTAGATTTTACAGTTATTCTCCATTTTTAATAATAAAAAAATCTTTGTTGTTTTGTTTATTGGACATTCTCCTTTTTTTCTTATAGCATTTCCATTTTTCAGATCTTGGGGGCCTCTCCCCCAAAATCCATTTCAATCTTTTAGATCTTGGGGGCCTCTCCCCAAGATCTAGATCAACATTTGGCTGAAACAAAGACCTCTGAATCATGAATATAATCAGGGTCCGCACCCAACACTATAAAGATGAATAAATATGATATTGTGGCATCCTACTTTATAAGGATATCTATAATCAAAGATGAACTCAATCAATCTTGGAGTTCCTTTTCATCAAGACTTAACAGTTGGAAGGATACGCCAACATTTGATAAAATGTGGAATGCATGCAGTTAGGAAGAAGCTCGAGTATCAGTAACTAACAATAAGAAGGAGGATGAAGAAGAAAACATCTCAAATTCCTATTTTTCTTATCACAAGAAGAAGGGAACCTTCAATAACTTCAAAAGACCAAAAAACAAATTTGACCTATCCAAGATTGAATGTTACAACTGTCATGAGATCGGTCACTACAAAATCCATTGTCCAGAGAATCCAAGTAATAAGAAGAGAGAAAGGGAACATGTGAATGTTGCTGATGAAGGACCACCAAAGAAGAAAAAGATGAAAAATCTGAAGTCAAATAATTATTTGCTAGATATTCTTAGGGACACTATCCCTTGTGTATCCTTATGTTATAAGTTTTGAATTGTTTTCCTTTATATTTTAATTTCTAGAACTTGTAGGTCGAACATGTCTTGTTAGAACACCTTTTATTTTTAGTTGTAGATTTCCCTCAGTATTGGATTAAGAGGGAGCCTCCACCAATTTACCAAAATTTAAGTATTTTTTTCTTTGTTTCAACTTTTCATGTTTGGTTTCTTCCTCACATCAAGACTTGTTTGAATTATATGCTAATAACCTTTTATATTTTGCATGTCAGGAAATTTTGTTGAATACTCAAGGATTATGGAGGAAACTTCAAAGGATAGACTTGAAGCATGGAATAAGTTCTTCCTTTCAAGAACTAATTTCATGCTAGGTTTGTTAAGGAACAACTCGAGGTATGTCTTAAACTAAAATCTTTGTTATAAAGTTCTCTTCATGCAAAAGGCACATCCATTCTTTCTTTTAAAATTTTCTCTACATTACTAACATCGTTATGTCTAGGGTTTTGAATCACAAATATTTTTTTTAGGATGATTAATCATTATATTGAATCTACCCTCATTATATTATCATTCTTGTGGAACCCTAGAAAGGTTCATTGTAAAACCCTAACTGTTATACGGAATTTGTGACTGCAGACATAGGTATCTTCCCTAAACCTAGTGGCCTGGTATAGAACAACATAAAACAAAGAATATAAAGTTCTACTTAGATAAATTGGAGAATGGAAAGATGCTTACTTGTGATCTCTTCTCTCCTCTTGGCTTGTAAGGTCCAACTGTAGCTCTGATCGCTATAATTAGACCCTACACAAACAATCAACGCAATCCAAAGATCTACGACACATATAGGAAAACTATATACTCTTTGTATTAATATGAAAGGGAGAGAGTTTACATCCAGAAATGGAAGTTGATATTGTGTACATCTCCCCAGTTGACTTGTCCTTCCTCATCACAAGGCACACCTCAATGTCACCCTACTACATGGAAATGATAATTCTCTTAGGATCAAAGTAGAAACATGAGGGTATGATTAGTTTCCAAAAAACAACCCTAATGTTGTAGATTGTTTTAGATTTATAGGAGAGTGTGGTAGTTTAAGAATTCTTATCCATTTAGAAATCTAGGCTTGAGATCCACTCTTAATGGGAGGATGAGCTCAAGGAATAAGAGGTGAAATATTCGAGGTAGGATAAGATAGGATTCAAAGTTCTTATCTAAGTTAAATGGTTGAAACAACTCCTGGAAGCTTCTAGAAGAGGAATATTCAGTATTCTTTTATTTTTCCCGCATTTCTAAAATCAATGCACCCCCAACAAGGGACAACCTATTTCTAATCAAAGCAGGTGAAGGACTAAGCAACATGCTGCTTGTTATCACTCGGATTTTCCCAGAAGTTGTAAGAAGGGGAAAGGGGTCCGAGGTAGCAACAAACCAATCTTTTAGATACAAAATCTAGCCAATCTGTATCTAGATAGGGCTCTCTCTTTAAGTTTTAGCTTTGTTTTATAAGGTTTTAGGCTAGTTATTAGAGCTTGGGGTTTTATTTGAATTTGTTGGTGAGGTTCAATAGCAAAGGGGTAGAACTGAATAGTTTAGTCTATTGGGCTAATGGAGTCAGGGAAAATGGCTCAACTGGATTTGGTTTCTCAATAAAGGATGGCGTCACAGGGCAAGATAGCTGAACAGGGAGCAAATAGAGACTTGAAAAAAAGGGATGTCTTAAAGGGTTAAAGGGCAACTAAGAATTCTTCAGCATACTTTAAGAGAGCAGAACATGACTAACCATCAATAAAGAGCAGTTAAGAATTCTTTACTAAATGATTAAGATGAATAAACTAGGAAACATGAGCAATTAAGAATTCGCTGTTTATGCTAGTTCAAAAGAAAACATTGAGAACAAAAACGATTGAAGATAGATTGCACTTAAGCACTTTTTGAATTATTCTTTTTCATTTAATATTAAGATATGGAACATAATGAATATTATAAACCAGAAAACATTAACACATGAGATATAAGATACTTATTTGTTTTATGTCCAACACATGAATCCTATGAAAGCTAGCCATGAAAAATTTGTCCAAAAGCACTTTTTATTCCAAAATATCAGTTTTACAACAATGTCAAAGAATCTACACTCAATACTCCGAATGGGGGTGTATTTATACAAAAAAATTACAATGAAATATCTCATAACAAAGTGAGATATAAACTGAGATGACTAATCATATCTTTCAAGAAATAAGGCCAAAATACCTCGTAGATGATAGATAAGGCAACCGAATGGTTTGTTGTCTCTATTCTTGAGAATGCGTTGGAGTTAGGCCCTATGATTTGGCCTCTTGTTGTCCTTGGTGTAATTATGTGTTGGCTGCTCTGTTTTGATTTTCCTATTGATACACTTTACCTACATATGATACTCTTTACCTGCTGATCTCTTTTCATCCTCTTTACCCTCATTGACTATAGTAAAAATCAAAATTTACCTTTTACTAAAGATAAATTACAAAATTTCAAGCATTTCTTCCCACAATTTTTCCTGTGGTATTCTAGTTTTCTGAAGCTTTCTAAGGGTTTCACCTGTTTCTATATACCTGAAAAATGTAGGCTGAATTGGAAACAAATGCTTCAGCTCATGCTCGACATAGAATAAGTTCTCTAGGCTGTCATAGAGAACTCGGCTTGTGGGGAGTGCTTTTATTCCTGATACACTTGTTAATGAACCCATTTGATTGCCTGCATATTGATTCAATTTATCTACATAATATTTATGCCTCATTAATCTGTCATTAAACACTAAAGGACTAGGTAGGCCTTTACTCTGCAAAATAGCAAACTTATCCATGAAAGCATTAATCTCTACCTACATGTCATGACATCTCCTTTCTAAATTCTGCATCAAAGTTTTCTTGGTTAATACCCTTTCAATTTCCAAAATGGTTTTTGTTCTATCTGTGATGCCAAATTCTTCCAGCTGTTCTTTTTTCCTAGTATTCAAACAATGTATGAGCCTATTGGCTTCCTCAGGCATTTTTCCTAAATGTGCTTTTGTCCTTTGAATTTCTTCTTGGGCTATCTTCACTAGATCAATCTACTCGAAAATTACTTGGATGGATGGCCAGACATCATTTATGGATTGAGTGATGTTGACCCAAAGAATTTTCTTGATTTCTGCCAGAGGTTTTTCAAAAGTAAGATCCTTTTCTAATGTTTTCACTTTATTTTCTAATGTTTTAATCTCTCTTGTTTTTTCGACAACATTTATCTTTGAGAAATCATAGCTTCGTTCTAGCTTAGCAAACTTTTCTTTTAACATGTTTAGCTCTGAAACTTGTAGTCTCATGTTCTCCATTGACTTTATTAATTCCTCTATGCTCAAGTTGGCACTGTTGCCCTGTGTTGTCCCTGTTGTTCCTATTATTCCTGCTGTTGTTGTACCTGTGACTACCTCTGCTGTGACTGGTGGAATGTTTGGTGCTAATGTTGTCCCAAGTGTAGAATGGGTTGTTGTTGAGACTACTGGTATTACATCAGGAGGCGGAGAGGTCGACTCTCCCTGCTTGTCCTTCAGTGCCTTTTCTAGTTCTTGTTCAGTCTCATTCAGTCTCTCATTGAGTTTCAAAAGTAAATCCATCAACTCTTCTTCAGATTTTTGCTTTATAATCTCAGCAGTCTATGGATGCCTTGAAGGAGGCAGCTTTAGCTGCTTCCTCAAGGCAGCAATATCTTCATCTTTCTTTTTGATTAATGCTTCTACACCCTTCACATCTTTGGGATCATGTCCCAATCCAATAATAATTTCTTCCAAAGACTTTCTCCTGTTGTCTTTAGCTTGGGAGGAGGCTTTCTCTAAGTGCAGTTGGGCTGTTGTGTTATCTAAAGAATTTTGTAACCTATCGACCATCATTGCCTTACCAATCAAGGTTGAATAGATCATTTCTCCAGTTTGTTTATGTAATTCAGTCTGATCCATAGGATGAATATCCTTTTCCATTACCTCCAAATTTGTTCTGAGATAGTCTGTTGTTGTTTGAGGTTGTTGCACTTTAGGCTTGAAGTAGCTCATTATCATTTTGTCTTCTTTAATGTCATAGGCTGACATGAATCTCTGTTGATTTGTGGGGGCCATTTTCAAATATTTATTGTAAATTTGAAGCCTCAATGGATCATTCCTGGCTTTGATTTCTATAAATGATTTCTTGATATCTAAGGCATCTTTCATTGGTGGCCTGAAAGATGATACCTCTGCACTTTGCTGCCTTTCTAGCTCTTGCCTCTATGAGCTAGTGGATGTTCCTCCCACTGGAAAAGTGTGTTGGCTATCTACTCCTTCTCTCCTCTGACTATCTATTGTCTCTTCAATAAATTCCTCCTCTGAAAGGGGATTTAGCCTTTTTGTTCCAGGCTGCTCCGAGGGTCCACTGGTAGGGATAGCTACTTCCCTGTCTCTCTTTTTATTCCTTTCCTCATTCAGAGAAGTCTGCAAGCTTGGGGGTCCTTCCACATTGGTTTGAGTTGGAGGAGTTTGCATTTGGACTTGTTCTTTAGAAGTTTCAGTTTGCTTAGACATTGAAGACTGTTGTGTGACCTGAACACTAGTTTCTAGTTCTTTACCTTTTGATGACCCTGTGGTTGGTGTGCTGATTTCCTGTGAAGTTTGCTGAGAGGTTCCAGTAGTAGATTTACGAATTATTGATCTTTGTACCTGCCCAAAAGAATCCAGGTCAAGTGTTTTCTCAAAATCTTTCATAACATTCTCAATATTGACTTGCTCACTCTCATTTTCTACTAAAGTCCATTATTTCCACTCATCCATATTTGCAAACTATTCAATCTCTGGGATCTTATGGTGAATGTATGGTGACAACCTGTTCTTCATTCTTCTATAACATATAAAGCTGTTAGGGTCATATGGCACCCACCCAAAACTCTTTTGTAACTTAAGATGATCTTCTAAAATTATTTCAGCTTCTCTCCATGCCTCCCTAGTGTTGCACACAAAAGGGCCTAGCTGGTTCTGGATTCTAAGCTGAGCTTTCTTCTTGGCATTGTAAAAATGGACTAGGTCTGCATTTATCGTTTGCCTCAAATATTCCAATGCAAAGAGTCTCATTGGAACATACTTTGGTAGCTTAAAGGGGCAGAGCTCACACCCATAGATCCTAATTTCTGTATGGTTCTTATATAGGTACCAATCACCTATCATGTATTGTTTGGAGAGGTGGAGGATTTTCTTCATATCACCATTGATCCTAGGAGGGGAAAATCATATCAACAAAGTGGTTGCTGGATGGACAAATAGATCTATGAACTCATTGTAGGTGTAAGGGGTCTCAAGGGACTTATGGAAAATGGGACTCCAAAATATGATAGACCTAGGATTTCCTTTGGCGTCAAGCTTCCTGACAGGGAAAGGGAAGTTCTCTGACTGATAATACAACAAAAGATGATAGATGAAAGTGGTATACTTGAAGACTCCTTCATCGTCCAGTGTTAGGAATTGATCATGAATCGTATTGGCAATGTAGGAAGCATAGTCATACTTAACAGCAGGTGGCTATCCAGGAGTAAAAATTGACAACAACACTAGGGTTACTTCATCAACGTATTCACTAGTGTTAAATCCCATAACTAAAGATATCATATCCACTATACGTTTGCCCATATCTATGAAAAAGGTCTATACATAAGGAGTGGGGCCTTTGGGCTGATGTTTTTCTAACATGAAGGTATGACAGATGTGAATGAGTTATGATTGGGGAATTTCAGTGGATTTCTCAAGTAAATATCCCATAGAAAGGGGAGTTAGGGCTTGACCAGGGGAAGGTTGCAACCTTTCATTAATGGATGCAGTTGTTATGGGGAAAATAATTGTTTGACTTGGGGACATAACAACTCTCAGGTTTGGATCATAATTGGCATAGCATTGATGAATTATATCAGGGAAAACATGGACTAAGGGAAGAAAATGCCTGGGGAGGTTGGATTCCCACAGTCCCAAGATGTCTGAGCCAATTAGGTAGTTGTCTCTGGATTGGCAAAAGACCTTGAGATGATTCTAGTTAGTGGATAAGTCCTTTATTTGAAAGTATTTATCTACAAGAGGCATATAGTCTAGGTCCTTATGAGGGGCATTGAGAGGTGCAACGCTCAAAACAACAAGGATTTCCATTTAAGGTTCTTGTGGATTCAAAAATGGAATTTGGGTTTTCTATGAGAAAATAGGCCAAAAAGCAGGTTTGGGAACCTATATAGTGAAACAAAGTTTGAACTTGTACTGAATTTGGCCCTTTCTTATGGAATTTTTAGTGTAAAACCAAAACTTGAAGGGTTTCGGTGGAAATTGGATAAATACCTGTAATGGGGAAGTGAACAGTGCAATGGCAGGTTGAATAACAGGTTTCGGAGTGTGTCGATGCAAATTTTTTGACCAGGTGTGGTTGGAAAGCTTTAGCAGTTGACTGGGATGTTGCTTTGCATGGGAGCATGGGTTGCTGAACAGAATACTGAAAACAACCCTTTGTTTGTTTTATTAACAAATTCAAGTTTGGCAGGGATTTTTTATTTTTCGGGTGAATGACGTAAGCAAGACATGACAGTTTGTCGTATGCAGAGGACAGTAAGTGGTACGCTGTCGCACCGCTTTTGGGATCGGGTGGTATTCGACCGAGAGCCAGCAATCCCGTTGATTGCATGACACGTGCCAGAGGTACTTGATGAAAACCGCCTGGTGATCGTGTGTTAACGCGCAATCACCAAGGGGGGTGCGATATCAATAACAATCATTGGATGAGGGGAGCGCGATCGGACGGGCGACGGGTGAGTGATATGGCGGAGCTTTAACTGCGGCGGGCCCAATATAGTTAAAAAATTAATTAATCATATCAGGGTGATTGTGATAGGTTGGGGAGGTTCTTAATTAACCGTGAGGGTTAATTAATTCCTTGCTAATGCAGCGGGAGATTTAGTTTCTTAATGAGTCAATAATTAACCCATTAATCCGATTTTAACACTGATTATGGTTATATTTAACTGAGGGCAGGATATATAATATTTTGTGGATTTCTATATATATTTAATAATACAGGAAAGGGTGAATATTTTTCAGGAGTTATATAGTATAAGTTAGAAATTAATATGAAACAATGTGATAAAAAGTGCTAAGTAAAACATCAAAGTGTACATTTAACTTAGGCTTAAATGGAAAAAAGGGGTTTTATGTAATATTGTGTATTTTTCCTAAGTAAAATAGGATTTTACTTTAGGAAAAGACTTATAAAAATGAATGAATGATGGTTTTAAGTACTTAGGCTTTTGAAACTATTGGGTCGAGGGTCCGGTCCCTCTAGAAGTCAGAGAAATGCTTTGAGCCCCTCCAATTTAACAAATACCTTAGTCCTTAGGGGAAGTTAGTAAATATTTAGGGAAATGAGAAGGGGAGTTAATCATTGTAACTTTTCTTTGCTTGTGATGTCTTCAATGTAGTGTATGCTTTTGCCTTATGATGAAAAAGTGAAAGATTAGCACATTTAGAGACATTACTCATCACACATAATTCTGCAACATCATCTACCTACCCTACTTACTTTAACCTAGCATTTTTTCTTCTTTATTATGGTGCACTTAAACTAGCGAACCCTCTTCAACTTCCTTTTAATTTACATAATGATGTCTATCTAAGTCTACACTTATTACATGCAAGGGCTCAAATTAGTCTGTTGAACTCCTTTTTATTTACTCTACCTATCTACTTATCTACTAAGATTACACTATTTGGTTAGATATTTATTCTCTATTTCTACAACATGAAATTGAAAGATGAACAAGCCAAGCTTAAACAGTTTAACTCCTCAAAAATTGTGGCATAAGTGACAAGCTTCACACAATTTGTTTATTACACAAAATGAAAAAGTAGTGGCATTTAGACTTGCACACTTTCCTGGTCGTTTTTGTTTGGGGTTCATTTTCTTTCATTTTTTCGACCATCTTTATTCTTTTTACCCTTTGATTTTTCTTTTAGGGTATACCCTCTTTACATTTTTTAAATTTTTTTATTTTTTGAAAATATGGAAAACCTTTGCAATAAGAAAAGGTATGAACATATTACAGAGCTCATCAAGTCAATCATGACATATGACACCTATTGGTATAGGGGCCTAATACTGGCTCCACTTGGGGATGGCTTTTCCTGGTGAAAAGTCAAGAATAGTAGATCAGATAGCCTCTAAATATCTTTGATTGTATTCTACAATCTCCTTTTTCCTGCTACTTTATTATAAGTATGACAATGAGACTTTTGAGGCTTAGGGCCTTCTCCTCGGGCTTCAACTCCAAAAGTCACTGTCCAATAAAAATTGTGACATTACAAAAGATATAATATGTATAGGTTAATCATCATGGTAAACTTAATAGGTAGGATCAAAGTAATGTTTTATCATTCAACCATTGACTGGTCCTTCTTCTGATGATGTACCATCCAAGTTCTTCAAATAATATGTATTGTTTCCTTGTAGAGCCTGGATAATGTATAGACCTTTCCAAAGGAAGTCAAAATTCCCATGTTTCCCCTTGTCCTCTCTTCTGGAATCCCATCTCAGCACTTCGTCTCCAAGGTGGAAATCTTCTGCTTTAGTTCTTCTATCAAATATCTTCTTGAGCTTTTCTTGCCATATTTGGGATCTCTGATACACTTCCTCTCTGGTCCGTTGTAGATTTATGGTCTGATTAATCCTCCTTTGGATATCATTCGATTCCACTTGAGCTTCTTGAAGTATTTTCATAACAGGAACTCCCAATGATGAAGGGAATACTACCTCCATGCCATAGACTAATTCATAAGGACTAGTGCCAATGGATTTTTTAGTTTTCAATCTGTCTACCCATAGTGCATTTATCAGTTTCTTATGCCAAATCTTTTTGTTTTCTTCCAACAGTTTCTTAATAATATTGATAAGGCTTTTGTTGGAGGATTCAGCTAGTCCATATCCTTATGGATAATAGATTGTGGAATGGCCTAAGGTAATATGGTATTTATTACAAAAACTGATCATCTTTCTTGATTTAAAAGCTGCAAAATTGTCTGTTATGATTTTTGTGGGGCAGCCAAATCTGGATAATATGTTGGTTTCTAAGAATCCTATGATTACCACATCTGTGGCTTGTTTGGAAGGTATGGCCTCTATCCATTTGGTAAAGTAATCAGTGGTAGTAAGGATCCATTATGCTGGCCAAAGGAGGGAGGGTGGATTTCTCGAATGAAGTCAAGACCCCATTGTTGAAATGGTTTTTCAGTAGAGATGGATTTCAGGGGTAGAGGTAATAGTTTTCTCTTGCCCTCAAAAATTTGGCATTTATGGCAAGAGGTAACAAATTTTTTCACATCAGCAAACAAGGTTGGCCAATAGAAACTAGCCCTTAAGATCTTATGTATAGTCGATTTCCAGTAGAGGTGTCCACCACAGTCTCCTGCATGAAAATCTTGAAGTGTCTTGTTAGCTTCATTCTTTAGTAAACATCTCAATAAGATTCCTTCATGATTTTTCCAAAAAAGAGCACTATCTAAAATGCAAAACTTTAAAGCTTTCATCTTTAAAAATCTAATTTTGTTCTGGAAAACCCTAGAGGATCCTGCAGGTTTTGTAACACAAAGATTATATCAACATACCAAGGGGAATCTGAGAAGGCATGGCTGATCTATGGAGTCACCATCTCCTGTTCATTGTCTAATTCATTTATGTCTAGGGCTTGGTAGTTTGTTTTTGTCATGAGTTTAGCCAATCCCTATCCTTTTATTAATTTAGTAGGTTTTATTTCAATATCATACTTTAAAATGGTGGCAATCCATTTACCTCTTTTGCCCTCAATTCCATCCTTAGTTGGGATGTCCTTGATGATAGTGTTTGTTACATAGGCTACCACATGAGAATACAATATGTAAACTCTAGAGTCCTTAATTTCTTTAACAAGTACAAATGCATGTTTTTCCATGATTTTATACTTCAGTGATGCATCTCTAAGTGCTTTACTAAAAAAGGCTATGGGTTTCTCACATCCTTGGTCATCCTTTTGTAGTAAAACAACTACTATAGTGTGCTCTGAGGCAAAAGAAAAAATTATGAAATCTATCAAATTAGGGACTTGTAAGGACCGGTGTTCTGGTCAAAGTCATTTTAATTTCTTCAAATGCTTGTTTGGCTTCAACCATCCATTTTATACTTGAATCCTTTCTTAACATTTTATTGAGTAGCCTAATTAATTATGCTAAATTAGATATGAATGTTCTCAAAAAGTTTATCTTTCCTAAGAAAGCTTGAAGTTCTTTGATACTTCTAGGATGAGGTATTTGCAAAATTGCGTCTATTTTGGCAGGATCAATTCGAATGCCATCCTTTAAGATAATGTGCCCTATGAGCTTACCTTCTTCAAGACCAAACAAAGACTTTTTAGGATTTAAAGAGATACCATATTTCCTGCATTTGAGAAACACTTGTCTGAGATGGTCTAGATGCTACTTATCTGACTTAGAAAAAACAGTTAAGTCATCCAGATATATGACAAGAAAATCATGAATCTTTTTAGAAAATGCAATGTCCATTATTATTTGAAAAGTAGCTCCTACATTTTTAAGTCCAAAAGGAATTTTAATATACATAAATGTACCCCATGGTGTGGTAAAGGAAGTTTTTTCTTGATCATCAAGGTGAACTAGAATCTGGTTATACCCTGAAAATCCATCCAAAAGTAAAATCCTAGAGGCTTCCACTACCCTTTGCAAAATGTGATCCATCTTAGATAAAGGGTAATTATCCTTTAAAGAAACTTTGTTTACATTTCTCAGGTATACACGTAGTCTAATTTCACCAATTTTCTTCCTAGTAGGTACTAAATTAGATACCCACTCTGAAAATATTATAGGTGCAATTATCCATGCCTCAGACATATGTTTAATCTCTTTCTCAATCAATGGTAGTAATACAAGATTGATTCTTCTAAGTTTCTGTTTGAATGGTTTTTGGTGTTCCTTCAAAGGTATGGTATGCTGAATTATTGAGGTATCATATGATTTCAAATCCTCATAACTCCAGGCGAAGACTTCTTGGAATTCTCTCATGAGTTCAACATATTTTAACTTTTGGTCAGGAGGTAAGGACTTTGATAGTTTTACCATTTTTGGATTTTCTTGTGTTCCTAAGTTATATTCTTCAATGTCTGCTTTTAGTGGTTCCACCTTTGGTTTCTTAGGAATGTCATTGGAGTCGAAGAGGTCCTCTAGAGGAGTTAATCCCTTAGGCAAGTGATTATCTTTTAGATCTATGACCTTTGTTTTCTCTTCATTTATCTCATCAAGGTCCATCTGTTTTAAGTCTTGAACTTCCTATTTGGTGAAAGTTGTAGGATGAAGCATTTGAATGGAACTATCTTCTATAATGTTGGCATCTACTTCATCTATCTGTTTAGTAGCATGAATATCTATGTGACTATGAGAAAATTCACTATCTAAAGTCAGAAAGTTATTTATTTGCTCATCATTTTTTAAAACTTGCCAGTTCTTTACATTGTCAGGGATGGCAGGCCTATGCCTAATTTCAGCAAAGAATTGGTGGTTGGGCTCGAAAGGTAATTTACAAGTACTGGCAAACATGGCCAGACTATGAGCATGTAAGTTGTGCTTCCTAGATACTACATCAAACTAAGTTTCCAGAAAAGTATTAAGAATCTCTATCAATGTTCCCCTATAGTATCATAATCTGGTATCTCTAGTAAGGTACTTTCCTTTAATCTAATTAATAATTAATTCTGAATAACCTATAACAGAAACTCTAATTGCTCCTAACCTTTTCACAATTTTAAGTCCTAGCAAAAGAGCTTCATACTCTACCATATTGTTGGTGCATTTAAAATTCAGCATATAGGCATGGCCTTCAGCATGGTCATTTTCTAAGTCATGCACCTAAATTCCTGCCCCTGCCCCTAATTTATCTACTGAACCATCAAACGCTAAGTGCCAGAGACTTTCATGGACATAATCGGTATCAAGGGAAATAGGAATTTGTTTAGCTGGGGGTTTCGGTTTTTTGTTCTCATCAAGTTTATCTATGTCATCTGATTGGTCATTTGTATATGAGATTTCCTGAATCGGAACACTTGTTTCTCTTGTTTCAATTTCTTTTTGTTCTACTATTAACACTTGTTCATTGTGGGCGGGATTGATTTCGGCGTTATATAGAATAAATGAATCCATATTTGAGTGTACAGAGTATATAGGGAAATTTTTTGGTTTCTCCTAGCTGCTTACTACATATTTCATTATTGTCTCTCGATATAGCTTCTTAAGTTGGCTAAAAACAGAGATAGTAGCATAAGACATGTCCAACTGTAGTGATTCTTGGAGTTTAGCACCCCAAGACCTGGATAACAACATCCCATATTTTGGAGGAATATCTGCTACTACTATATCCATCAAGATTGTTTTAGTAGGGTACTGAACTGAAGAAACACACAAGTCTTTTATTAACCCCAAACATCTCACTTTGCTAGAATCAAAAGAAAAGAGATCTTTATAAGGTCTAGTGATGTCAAGATCTAATTTATCCATTACAGATTTGGGCATTAAGTTTTGAGATGCCCCAAAATCAAACATATCACTGTGGAGGCTTTTGTCATAAATATTTAGACTCATATAGAAGGGAGGCACACTTCCTTCTAGGTGTTTCCCATTTACTTCTGGGTCGAAGATTAGTTCTGGTTGGTCATCAAAAACATTTAGAGAATCTTTGGTTCCAGTAATTTTAAGTGATCTGTTGATTTGTTCTCGGTAGGAGTCATGTTTAACTAATTCAAACAATGGAAAAACTACCTTTAATTTGCCTACTTCGACTTCAATTGAAAGGTTTTTCAGTTTGAGCTTTAGTGTTTCAAACAATTGGATTTTCTCTATTTTCTGGATTTTCAGTGTTTTTTTCCTTTTCATGAGTACAGTTAGTATTTACATTTTCTCCTAGATTAATTTCTGGAGGTTCTTCCACAATTGCCTTAGAGGTAAGGGGAATGGAAGAGTCTTTTTTATTTTGTTGATTGTCAGATATATCTTCTATTATTAGATTAGAGGGGTTATTGCTAGGTCTAGAAAAAATTTGTACATGTGGAGGTACTGCTTTTCCTTTGGTAGGTTGTTTTGGACCTTTCTGTTTGTCGTTATCAGGGACATCAATTCTTCTACTTCTCAAATTATACTATTTGTGCACTTCGTAGATAGTTGTATCATATCCTTCCCTAAAGTCGAACGATTCTCCTGACTCGGTTTGAAATTGTTTAAGAACATGAGCCTCTTGATCTTCTTGAGCTAGAAACACTTCTCCTTCATTGTTGAGTCCCATTAAATTTATCTAAGTATCCTCAGGGGGATCCTAGGCGGTGGAAATTTTTATGTAATTCTCTTGGAAAGGGGGTCTAATGTTTTGATCAGGGCCATTTTTCCCAATATTTGTATTTTGGTTTTTTCAAAAATTGGGGTTCCTCCCTGTATTGGCCTACTGACCCTCCCAAGGTGATTTTCTTTCTGTTGTTTCTACTCTGTCCCCTAATCTTTCCATTCCTTTGATTATAGCATCTCGTTTTTGTTCCACAGGTGACGATTCTTCTTTGAGTGGTATCCTTCTTTCACTTCTATCCTTGGCACGTTTTGATATCAATTTACCCTCAACACTCACAAATATACTTTGCATTTGTTCTAAAGTTCTAGGGGCTCTTTCCCTTAGATGAAAAGCCATATCCAAATCAAATCCATCTGGGAACTTGAACAGGGCTAAATCAGGTGGGGGTCTGAGGTTTTGAGGAATTGCATTGTAAACGGCATTAAACCTAGTGCAGTAATCTTGCACAGTTTCTTGAGTTCCTCTCTTAAGGTTTTCATATTGTGATAAGATCTGCAGAGGATTTTTCTTCTTCTCCCAATGATCTAAGAATTGTGTATAAAGGGTTTCTAGGTCATTTATATTGTTTGCTCTTAAAGCCCTAAACCAAGTTCTGACTTCACCTATTAAACTTTGGACAAATATCCTCATTTTAATATCATTAGCATTAATCTCATATATTTCAAAATAGTCAGTCATTTTTTTGGTATGTTGTTGAGTTGTGTAGGTGCTAGTGCCATCAAAGTGGGTGATTTTACTTTGATAGTCTTGGGGCATAGCACCCAAGTTGGCAGTTAAGTTTAGGGGGGTATACCTGTTTGCCATAGCTGGAGGTAGTGATGAAACAATAGATGGGGTAGGGGTAACAATAGGAATGTGAGTTGTGGATGGACGGGTAGAAGGAGGGGTTTGTGGTGGAGTAGTTTGGGGTTGAGATGTATGAGGGAAGGGTGAGGAACTTGCAGAAGCAGCAGTGATTGTAGAGGGATCAGGTGTTTGTTCAGAAGTGAGTTCAGATTGTATTGAATTTTGTAAATGTCTCTCAATTGCAACACTGACAGCTTCAAATTTTAAGTCTTCAATAAACACAGGGTCGTGAACCAAGTTAACCAATTCAGACTCAGAAAATGTTACAAACAAAGAGGTTTCAAACTACTTATCAAAGGGCTTGTCCTCAAGATAAATCCACTTTACAGGGCAAGATGTTGATTTGTAAATAGGCCGAGAACTAGCAGTACTTTCTTGACTTTCCTGTCTCCTAAGAATTCTGGGAATCAGATTAGGGTTCTCAAACATAGGTGGTGGATTTCGGTTAGGATTTGACCTAGTATAACAAGTCCTTTCTGAAGCCATATTTCTTGGTTATGATTTTCTGAATTAATATCAACAACTTCTGTGTTTCTTTAGGATTTTTGAGATTTAATTTAAAACAGTCCTAAAGATTTGTTTGACTGAGGAATTGGTTGATGTTCAGTTCATAAACTAGACCATAGATAGTCTGAATCAGCATTCATCTACTTATGATCTTGCAAAGAAAGAGTAGTTCGAAGGCTACCTGGCTAACTTCAGGCTCCGTCTGTAGTTTAGAAAGTAAACAATATTGATAACAAATTTTCTTTCCCTAGTGGATTTGCCACTATGTTATCACTCAGATTTTCCCAGAAGTTGTAAGAAGGGGAAGGGGTTCGAGGTAACCACAAACCAATCTTTTAGATATAGAATCTAGCCAATCTATATCCAGAGAGGGCTCTCTCTTTAAGTTTTAGCTTTGTTTTATAAGTTTTTAGGATAGTTATTTGAATTTTTTGGTGAGGTTCAATAGCAAAGGGGTAGAACTGAATAGTTTAGTCCATTGGGATAATGGAGTCAAGGAAACTGGCTCAACTAGATTTGGTTTCTCAATTAAGGATGGCTTCACAGTGCAAGGTAGCTGAATAGGTAGCAAATAGAGACTTGAAAAAATGGGATGGGCTTAAAGGGTTAAAGGGCAACTAAGAATCCTTCAACATACTTTAAGAGAGCTGAACATGACTAACCATCAATAAAGAGCAATTAAGAATTATTTACTAAATGATTAAGATGAATAAACTAGGAAACAAGAGTAATTAAGAATTCACTGTTTATGCCAGTTCAGAAGAAAATATTGAGAACAAAAATGGTTGAAGACAGATTGCACTTAAGCACTTTCTGAATTATTCTTTTTCGTTTAATATTAAGATATGGAACATAATGAATATTATAAACCAAAAAACATTAACACATGAGATATAAGATACTTATTTGTTTTATGTTTGTTAAATTGGCAACTAGGGCCAAACTCCATGTGGGTCGGCTTATTTATGGCAACTGATATTTTTATTGGACCCCTCTCGTCAAGAGGTGTAGGATTGATCCAAAGATCATCCGATTCCGATAAGTATTTATGGAGATATGAATTTATTTTGTTTATGTAATTATTATCAAGCCAACCAACTCTTATGTAGGCTCTAGAAGCCTAAACATCATGTCTATTCAATCATCCGCCTTTAGTATAAATAAGAGAGGATTTGGAGTCATTAGCACAACACATTCTTCATGTGGTCTCCTCTCCATGTCTTGGGTTTTTGGTGAAGGAGATACACTAATGAAGAATGCCCTAGCTGTAGTCGCAGTCAACGTAATACCCTAATTCATGGAGATATATATACGCTGAAATGGCACAGCATGGAAATATATATATATATATACGCACAACATTCAAGGGATACATATGTGGCTATTTGTATGAACAACATGGAAAATGCAAATACACTGTTTACGAAGAGACATCTACACGCTGTCATGAAAACACCTTACACACAGTTATGTTGATCATGAGATTTATACAAAGGTCATAAACAATGAAAACAAATATGTTGGGTCATGAATCTGTAGGCAAATGGAGATACCCTATCCGAAGTAAATAGAGACACCCTATACACAAGCCATGGAAACGTATTAGATGCAGTGATCTACGAATTAAGTCAAGGCATGAAGCCATCGTCCAGGCATGAAACCGCAGAAGAAAATGTCGTAGTCAAGGGATCACTGAAGCAACCATAAAAACATAGAACTCATATTTGGATGGTTCTGAGATTGGAGGAGGAGTCACTATGATATGAAGGAACCCGCGGTCTATACGCACTATCTACACAGTCAAAGGAACTCCACACGTAGTCATGGAGCAAATGCACAGATACGTGTGATAGTAAACGCACAGCTACATGAACCCTAATCCGTTGTATATATGCGTTATGAAGAATGTCATGACCATATGCACAACACTCTATCATGATATAATGCAGTCTATATATGAAACCACAGCAAATACATGAAGTCGCAGTCTATATATGAAACCGCAGTCATTTCTTGTGAGAAGGTCTGGAAAGGATACCTGTAGTTAAAGGAGACATGTCCATGAGAAGAGAAAATCCGTACCAAGTATAGATACACAGTGATACACAATCAATGAAAAGTTGTGATGAGGGTTTCAAGCAATGCCAAGTGCTGTTGTAATACTGACAGTAATAGTTACATTCTCAGCATATTAATGTAGTCAATGAGAAGTTGTGATGATCAGTGACAAAGTCATGATCTAGTTCTTGTGAAATCATGATCTAAATGCAAATATCACCTCTGGGGTAATTTCAAGGGACTGTCATGGTGCAACAATGATGATAACAACAATACTGAAGATATCAGTGATGAAGTGCAACACAGGGCTGCATGATGATGGAAGATGCCGCATCATGGACAACATGATGTATGGGCAGTATGATGAGATCACGAGCAACATGATGATGCATGATGCAGCATGATGATGCTACATGGTAAGGTGTAGCACATGGACGAGATGCAGCACGATGATAGGTGAAGGAGTCACCTTGAGAATCAGTTGAAGCATAATGTCTTCAACTGATCTCATCATTATACGAAATGATCTATGATAGATCTAGATAAGTCAAAGTGTTGACTTCTGTTGTAAATGTACTCTCTCTCTCTCTCTCTTTCTCTGTTGAACTTTAAGATAAAAGAAGATTTGGTCAAAGGGTTTCCCCACACATTGTGGGGTTTGTCCCTGGCTCGCACCATATCTTGTGTCCTCTTGTCTTGGCTTGTCTTCTGTGATTTATATATATGTTCTATCTGTAGTTTAATTTATGCTGATGTGATTGCTAATATGGAAAAGAATTCAAATGAATTTCTCTAGCATAAAACATACCTAAAATTAACATGGTATCAGACTTGAGGTGAAGACAATGCCCAAGCAAGAGTGAAAGAGCAATCGCCGAACACAGTTGGGACAAGACAGAAGGATCAATGGGTTCCTCATAATTCACCTAGGGTGAAGTCGAAGCAGAGAATTTTATCATAATGGTGCAATGGAAGTTTTTGATGGCCCATCTAAAGATCACTTCATTGGGAAGTTCGGATCTAAGGGTGGAAGGAAAGGCAGATGCCTTGTTGAAATAAGTTCAGCCATTATGCGAAGGAGTGTCCAAATGGCAGAGACACATCTCTTGATGAAGATAACAATCATTCGTGGGACATCTTCAATGATCAAAGGAATGACTGGTAATGCAATTCATCAAGGAAATGGTTGACTCTTCCACGAAAGCAAGGAACCCCAGAATATCTTTTATGTACTTGATCGCAAGAAGAACCTGGTGTCTATCTCGGAAATGGAAGTCAAATGTTACAGGGTGGCACTTATCGATGGAAAGGTACATGTTTGAAAATATATCTTTCAAAGATGTTTTTGAGTTCACGGTTGTATCAAGTTGCAGGAAGTCCACTGGGGACCATGTCCATTGACTCAGCACCAGAGGTTTGTGAGTCAGATGGTAAATAGGATGCCTGAATTAAAAAAGGAGCATGAAGGTACATGTCTGAAATGTACCGAAGGAAAATATTATAAGAGGACCATTCCCCTCATGCAGTAGGTCCACAAGTTTGGAACAACTCGAGGAGTTTGAGACTCATGATCGGGAATCTTATGTATACAGGTGGAAGAAATCCCTCTATGGCTTGAAGTAAAACTCCTCGGGCGTAGTATGAGAGGATTGATAGATGTCTAATGCAGCTAACATTCACTAGGAGTTAAATTGATCCAAACCATTACTTGAAGGTTGTGGATGATAAACCTCTCGTATCGGCACCTATGTCTAACAAGTGCAGACCCTCTCATTTATAGGAGACAGAGGGAGTTGGATTTTGAATGTGGAAAGATAAGCTGTAAGCCTGTGACTACCTCAAGGATCTTAACTTTCAAGAATTTATATGGTAGTGATGTCGGACCTGATTTGGGAAATGCCTATGAGTTTCATAAACTCATTCGCATTGATGTTCTTGGAGAACCTCCGTCCGGACATATGTGTTGCAGTTAGCGTGGTGAGATCATATTTGGTTGAGCCTCACTAGATTGGTGCCAAGAACCTTCTGAGATATCTTCAGGGCACAATCTCTCATGGATTAAGATACACTACTAGAAATATGAAACCACATGATTATTCGAATGATGAGTGGGTAGGCAGTGTGGAGGATCACTAGAGCACTTCTCAGTGTTGTTTCTCTTTGGAATCTGCCTTGATATCCTAGATGAGTAGGAAGCATAAGTCGGTGACTCTGAGCACCACCAAGGCAGAATACATTGCTGCTAGTATGGCCTTCTGTGAGGCAGTCTAGTTGCTGAAGCTCTTCAGTGAGCTATTTGTACACATGATGAATAACACTGTGATTCTCTGTGACAACCAGATGTGGGATTCGATTATTGAGAAATCTCATATTTGACGATTTCTCTAGCAGGTAGACATCAGATACTGCCTTATCTGGGATATGGTAAGTCGATGATAAAGGAGGCTCCATCACATTAAGATGATGTACAGGTCGATACACTTTGTCAGAGCCCCATGGAAAGATCAAATTTGTGATTTTCCCGAACAACTTGGAGTCGTTAAGAAACCATTGTACAAGGGTCCTGCATGTTGCATATATTGAGCTATGGGAGCTCTAGGGGCTTGCGGTTCTTACTAGAGCAACATACGACCACAGGGTGACTCACCCTCCCTTGGTGGTGCACACTCGAACAAGATGATTCGCTCTCTTGTGGGACAAGATGATTCGCTCTCTTGTGGAACAGGATGATTCGCTCTCTTGTGTAGCAAAATGATTAGTTCTCCTGTGAAGCTTGGATTGATGTGTTCTCCATGGCGATTGTAGAAGGATTGATGTGTTCTCCTATGAGGCCTAGATTGATGTGTTCTCCATGACGATTGTAGCAAGATTGAAGTGTTCTCCTGTGAGGCCTAGATTGATGTGTTCTCCATGGCGATTGTAGCAAGATTGATGTGTTCTCCTGTGAGGCCTAGATTGATGTGTTCTCCATGGTAGCCTGGATTGATGTGTTCTCCATGGAGATTGTAGCAGGATTGATGTGTTCTCTTGTGAGAATAGGATTGATTAAGTTCTCCTATCAAGGCATCCTACCCATGCAATCTGGGACTCATGGGAAGTACCTCTCATCTGATCAATGAGTAGGGATATGAAGTTAGGGACCATAGTAGTATCGATGGTCGCATCATTGTATCTACCATACTCCCTACGCTAGGATGACCTCAATTGATCTGGGATCAATGATACTGGTCTGGGACCAGTGGTAGGAGTAGTACATAATATGACGCTGCTTCGGGTCGGCTGGCACTGGTCTGGGATCAGTGGTACATATACCAAGACTAAATTCATGTCAGTGCAGGACTAGTCTGGGACCAGTGAGAGTCATACATACTATGACGCTGACTTTGGGTCTATTGAGATTAGTCTGGGACTAGTAGTACACTCTCTGAGCCTGCGATACTGGTTTGGGACTAGTGGTAGGAGTTGTACATACTATGACGCTGATTTCAGGTCAGCTGAGACTTGTCTGGGTTCAGTGGTACATACTTCAAGACTGACTTTGTGTCAGTGCAGGACTAGTCTAGGACCATTGAGAGTCGTACACACTATGACGCTAACTTCGGGTGGTTTAAGACTGGTCTGAGACCAGTGGTACACTCTCTAATACTGTGATACTGGTCTGGGACCAGTGGTAGGAGTGGTACTTACTATGAAGTTGACTTCAAGTCGGTTGGGACTGGTATGGGACCAGTGGTACGCACTCTGAGACTAACTTCAGGTCAGTGGAGAATGATATGACTCATTCTCAATCAATTCTACTTCTTCATAGTTCAGCAGAGCTAAGTTGAGTGGAGCAGAGCCAGCTGAGCAGATCTAGCAGAGCTGAGCAGAGCTAGGAAAAGTAGTACAAGGAACTAATGGCAGAGATAGTACAGTCAGATATATGGATCAGTGGATGGAGTTCTCCCTAGTTGAGAGCGAGTGTTAAATTGGAAACTAGGGCCAAAATCCATGTGGGTCAGCTTATTTATGGCAGCTGATATTTTTATTGGATCCCTCTCATCGAGAGGTGTAGGAT
>APFE031174042.1:44475-56785 GCA_000404065.3 Pinus taeda | reverse complement strand
CTTATTTATGGCAGCTGATATTTTTATTGGATCCCTCTCATCGAGAGGTGTAGGATTGATCCAAAGATCATCCAATTCCGATAAGTATTTATGGAGATATGAATTTATTTTGTTTATGTAATTATTATCAAGCCAACCAGCTCTTAAGTAGGCTCTAGAAGCCCAAACGTCATGTCTATTCAATCATCCACCTTTAGTATAAATAAGAGAGGATTTGGAGTCATTAGCACAACACATTCTTCATGTGGTCTCCTCTCCATGTCTTGGGTTTTTGGTGAAGGAGATACATTAATGAAGAATGCCCTAGCTACAGTCACAGTCAACGTAATACCCTAATTCATGGAGATATATATACGCTGAAATGGCACAGCATGGAAATCTATATATATACGCACAACATTCAAGGGATACATATGCGTCTATATGTATGAACAACATGGAAAACGCAGATACTTTGTTTACGAAGAGACATCTACACGCTGTCATGAAAACACCTTACACACAGTTATGTTGATCATGACATTTATACACAGGTCATAAACAATGAAAAAAAATACATTGGGTCATGAATCCACAAGCACATGGAGATACCCTATCCACAGTAAATAGAGACACCCTATACGCAGGCCATGGAAATGTATTAGATGTAGTGATCTACGAATTAAGTCAAGGCATGAAGCCACCATCCAAGCATGAAACCATAGAAGAAAATGTCGTAGTCAAGGGATCGTTGAAGCAACCATAAAAACACAGAACTCATATTCAGATGGTTTTGAGATTGGAAGAGGACCTCCTGTGATATGAAGGAACCCACAGTCTATACGTACTGTCTACACGGTCAAAGGAACTCCACACACAGTCATGGAGCAAATGCATAGATACGTGTGATAGCAAATGCATAGCTACATGAACCCTAATCCGTTGTATATATGCGCTATGAATAATGTCATGACCATACGCACAACACTCTGTCATGATATAATGCAGTCTATATATGAAACCGCAGCAAATACATGAAGTCGCAGTCAATACAGAAGCCACAGTCTATATATGAAACCACAATCATGTCTTGTTAGAAGGTCTGGAAAGGAGACCTGTAGTTAAAGGAGACCTGTCCATGAGAGGAGCAAATCCGTACCATGTATAGATACACAGTCATACATAGTCAATGAAAAGTTGTGACGAGGGTTTCAAGCAATGCCAAGTGCTGTTGTAATAATGACAGTAATAGTTACATTCTTAGCATATTAATGCAGTCAATGAGAAGTTATGATGATCAGTGGAAAATTCATGATCTAGTTCTTGTGAAATCGTGATCTCAATGAAGAGATCACCTATGGGGTAATTTCAAGGGACTGTCATGGTGCAGAAATGATGATAATAGAAGTACTGAAGATATCAGTGATGAAGTGCAACACAGGGTTGCATGATGATGGAAGATGCCGCATCATGGATAGCATGATGTATGGGCAATATGATGAGATCATGAGCAACTTAATGATGCATGGTGCAGCATGATGGTGCTACACGGTAAGGTGCAGCTCATGGATGAGATGCAACACAATGATAGGTGAAGGAGTCACCTTGAGAATCAGTTGAAGTAGAATGTCTTCAACTAATCTCATCATTATACGAAATGATCTATGCTAGATCTAGATAAGTCAAAGTGTTGATTTCTGTTGGAAATGTACTCTCTCTCTCTCTTTCTCTACTGAACTTTGAAGATTAAAGAATTTTTGATCAAAGGGCTTCCCCACACATTGTGGGGTTTCTCCCTGGCTCGCGCCATATCTTGTGTCCTCTTGTCTTGGCTTGTCTTCTGTGATTTATATTTATGTTCTATCTGCAGTTTACTTTATGCTGATGTGATTACTAATATGGAAAATAATTTAAATGAATTTCTCTAGAATAGAACATACCTAAAATTAACAATGTTCAACACATGAATCCTATGAAAAGTCCTTTACATCAATCCTTCATCCAGCCAGCCATGAAAAATTTGTCCAACAACACTTTTTATTTCAAAATATCAGTTTTACAGCAATGTCAAAGAATCCACACTCAATACTCCGAATGGGGGTGTATTTATACAAAAATTTTACAATGAAATATCTCATAACAAAGTGAGATATAAACTGAGATGACTAATCATATCCTTTAAGAAAATAGGGCCAAAAGACCTTGTAGATGACAGATAAGGCAACTGAATGGTTTGTTGTCCCTATTCTTGAGAATGTGCTGAGTTAGGCCCTATGATTTGGCCTCTTGATGTCCTTGGTGTAATTATATGCTGGCTACTCTGTTTTGATCTTCCTACTGATACACTTTACCTACATCTGATACTCTTTATCTCTTAATATCTTTTCATCCTCTTTACCCTCATTGACTGTAGTAAAAATCAAAATTTACCTTTTACTAAAGATAAATTACAAAATTTCAAGCATTTCTTCCCACCATTTTGGCTGTGGTATTCTAGTTTTCTGAAGCTTTTTGAGGATTTCATTTGTTTCTGTATACCTGAAAAATGTAGGCTGAATTGGGAACAAATGCTTCAGCTCATGCTCAACATAGAATAAGTTCTCTAGGCTGTCATAGAGAACTCGGCCTATGGGGAGTGCTTTTATTCCTGATACACTTGTTGATGAACTCGCTTGATTGCCCGCATATTGATTCAATTTATCTACATAATCTTTATGCCTGATTAATCTGTCATTAATCAGTAAAGGACTAGGTAGCCCTTTACTCTGCAAAATAGCAAACTTATCCATGAAAGAATTAATCTTTGCCTGCATGTCATGACATCTCCTTTCTAAATTCCGCATCAAAGTTTTCTTGGTTAATACCCTTTTGATTTCCAAAATGGTTTTTGTTCTATCTATGATGCCAAATTCTTCCAGCTATTCTTTGTTCCTAGTATTCAAAAAATTTATGAGCCTGTTGGCTTCCTCAGGCATTTTTCCTAATTGTGCTTTTGTCCTTTGAATTTCTTCTTGGGATATCTTCACTAGATCAATCTACTCGAAAATTACTTTGATGGATGGCCAGACGTCATTTATGGATTGAGTGATGTTGGCCCAAAGAATTTTCTTGGTTTCTGTCAAAGGTTTGTCAAAAGTAAGATCATTTTCTAATGTTTTCACTTTATTTTCTAATGTTTTAATCTCTCTTGTTTTTTCTACAACATTTATCTTTGAGAGATCATAGCTTCGTTCCATCTTAGCAAACTGTTCTTTTAACCTGTTTAGCTCTGAAACTTGTAGTCTCATGTCCTCCATTGACTTTATTAATTCCTCTCTGCTCAAATTGGCACTGTTGCCCTATGTTGTCCCTGATGTTCCTGTTGTTCCTACTGTTGTTGTACCTGTGACTACCTCTGTTGTGATTGGTGGAATGTTTGGTCCTAATGTTGTCCCAAGTGTAGAATGGGTTTTTGTTGAGACTACTGGTATTACATCAGGAGGTTGAGAGCTCGACTCTCCCTGCTTGTCCTTCAGTGCCTTTTCTAGTTCTTGTTTAGTCTCACTTAGTCTCTCATTGAGTTTCAAAAGTAAATCCATCAACTCTTCTTCAGATTTTTGCTTTATAATCTCAGCAGTCTGTGGATGCCTTGAAGGAGGCAACTTTAGCTGCTTCCTCAAGGTAGCAATATCTTCATATTTCTTTTCGATTAATGCTTCTACACCCTTCACATCTTTGGGATCATGTCCCAATTCAATAATAATTTCTTCCAAAGACTTTATCTTGTTGTCTTTAGCCTGGGAGGAGGCTTTCTCTAAGTGCAATTGGGCATTATCTAAAGAATTTTGTAACCTATGGGTCATCATTTCCTTACCAGTCAAGGTTGAATAGATCATTTCTCCATTTTGTTTATGCAATTCAATCTGATCCATAGGATGAATATCCTTTTCCATGACCTCCAAATTCATTCTGAGATAGTCTGCAGCTGTTTGAGGTTGTTGCACTTTAGGTTTGAAGTATCTCATTATCAATTTGCCTTCTTTAATGTCATATGCTAACATTAATCTATGTTGATTTGTGGGGGCCATTTTCAAATATTGATTGTAAATTTGAAGCCTCAATGGATCATTCCTGGCTTTGATTTCTGTAAATTATTTCTTGATATCTAAGGCATCTTTCATTGGTGGCCTGAAAGATGATATCTATGCACTTTGCTGCTTTTCTAGCTCTTGCCTCTGTGAGCTAGTGGATGTTCCTCCCACTGGAAAAGTGTGTTGGCTATCTACTCCTTCTCTCCTCTGACTATCTGTTGTCTCTTCAACAAATTCCTCCTCTGGAAGGGGATTTAACCTTAGCCTTTTTGTTCCAGGCTGCTCTGAGAATCCACTGGTAGGGGTAGCT
This sequence comes from Pinus taeda, assembly GCA_000404065.3. Lineage (NCBI taxonomy): Eukaryota > Viridiplantae > Streptophyta > Pinopsida > Pinales > Pinaceae > Pinus > Pinus taeda. The sequence continues at coordinate 52,426 of APFE031174042.1, read as the reverse complement.
ACTTCCCTGTCTCTCTTTGTATTCCTTTCGTCATTCAGAGGAGTCTGCAAGCTTGGGGGTACTTCCACATTGGTTTGAGTTGGAGGAGTTTGCATTTGAACCTATTCTTTAGAAGTTTCAATTTGCTTAAACATTATAGACTGTTGTGTGACCTGAATGCTGGTTTCTAGTTCTTTACCTTTTGATGACCCTGTGGCTGGTGTGTTGATTTCCTATGAAGTTTGCTGAGAGGTTCCAATAGTAGATGTACCAATTCCTGATCTTTGTACCTGCCCAAAATAATCCAGGTCAAGTGTTTTCTCAAAATCTTTCATAACATTCTCGATATTGACCTACTCACTCTCATTTTTTACTAAAGTCCCTTCTTTCCACTCATCCATATTTGCAAACCATTCAATCTCTGGGATCCTATGGTGAATGTATGGTGACAACCTATTCTTCGTTCTTCTATCACATATAAAGTTGTTAGGGTCATATGGTATCAAATCTTTTGTAACTTAAGATGATCTTCTAAAATTATTTCAGCTTCTTTCCATGCCTCCCTAGTGTTGCACACAAAAGGGCCTAGCTGGTTCTTGATTCTAAGCTGAGCTTTCTTCTTGGCATTATAAAAATGGACTAGGTCTGCATTTATCATTTTCCTGAAATATTCCAATGCATAGAGTCTCATTGGAACATACTTTGGTAGCTTAAAGGGGCAGAGCTCACACCCATAGATCCTGATTTCTGTATGGTTCTTATATAGGTACCAATCACCTATCCTATACTGTTTGGAGAGATGGAGGATTTTCTTCATATCACCATTGATCCTAGGAGGGGAAAATCCTGTCAAAAAAGTGGTTGTTGGATGGACAAATAGATCTATGAACTCATTGTAGGTGTAAGGGGTCTTAAGGGACTTATGGAAAATGGGACTCCAAAATATGATAGACCTGGGATTTCCTTTGGTGTCAAGCATCCTGACAGGGAAAGGGATGTTCTTTAACTGATAATACAACAAAATATGATAGATGAAAGTGGTATACTTGAAGACTCCTTCATCGTCTAGTCTTAGGAATTGGTCATGAATCTTATTGGCAATGTAGGAAGCATAGTCATACTTAACAGCAAGTGGCTATCCAGGAGTAATAATTGACAACAACACTAGGGTTACTTCATCAACGTATTTACTAGTGTTGAATCCCATAAGTAAAGATATCATATCCATTATAAGTCTGCCCATATCTGTGAAAAAGGTCTGTACATAAGGAGGGGGGCCTTTGGGCTGATGTTTTTCTAACATGAAGGTCGGACAGATGCGAATGAGTTTTGATTGGGGAATTTTAGTGGATTTCTCAAGTAAATATCCCATAGAAAGGGGAGTTAGGGCTTGACCAAGGGAAAATTGCAACATTTCATTAATGGATGCAGCTGTTAGGGTGAAAAGAACTGTTTGACTTGGGGACATAACAACTCTTAGGTTTGGATCATAATTGGCACATCATTGATGAATTATATCAGGGAAAACATGGACTGAGGGAAGAAAATACCTGGGGAGGTTGGATTCCCATAGTCCCAGGATGTCTGAGCCATTTAGCTAGTTGTCTCTAGATTGGCAAAAGACCTTGAGATGATTATGGTTAATGGATAGGTCCTTTATTTGAAATTCTTTATCTGCAAGAGGCAGATAGTCTAGGTCCTTATGAGGGGAATTGAGAGGTGTGATGTTCAAAATAGCAGGGGTTTCCATTTATGGTTCTTGTGGATTCAGAAATGGAATTTGGGTTTTCTGTGAGAAAATAGGCCAAACAGCAGGTTTGGGAACCTATATAGTGAAACAAAGTTTGAACTTGTACTGAATTTGGCCCTTTCTTGTGGAATTTTCAGTGTAAAACCAAAACTTGCAAGGTTTTGGTGGAAATTGGATAAATACCTGTAATGGGGAAGTGAACAATGCAATGGTAGGTTGAATAACAGGTTCCAGAGTGTGTCGATGCAAATTTTTTGACCAGGTGGTGGTTGGAAAGCTTTAGCAATTGATTGGGACGTTGCTTTACATGGGAGCACGAGTTGTTGAACAAAATACTGAAAACGACCCTTTGTTTGTTTTATTAACAAAGTCAAGGTCGGCGGGGATTTTTTATTTTTCGAGCGAATGACGTAAGCAAGACATGACAGTTTGTCGTATGCAGAGGGTGGTAAGTGGTATGATGTCGCACCGCTTTTGGGATCGGGTGGTATTCGATCGATAGTCAGCGATCCCGTTGATTGCATGATGCATGGCGGAGGTACGGGATGAAAATTTCCTGGTGATCACGCATTAATGTGTTGTCATCAAGGGATGTGTAATATCAATAACAATCCTTGGATGAGGGGAGCACGATCAGACGGGCGACGGGCCAGTGATATGGCAGAGCTTTAACTGCGGTGGGCCCAATATAATTAAAAAATTAATTAATCATATCGGGGTGATTGTGATAGGTCGGGGAGGTCCTTAATTAACCGTGAGGTTTAATTAACTCCTTGCTAATGTAGTGGGAGATTTAGTTTCTTAATGAGTCAATAATCAACCCATTAATCCGATTTTAACACTAATTATGGTTATATTTTATTGGGGGTGGGATATATAATATTTTGGGGATTTCTATATATATTTAATTATACGGGAAAGGGTGAATGTTTTTCGGGAGTTATATAGTATAAGTTAGAAATTAATATGAAACAATGTGATAAAAAGCGCTAAGTAAAACATCAGAGTGTACATTTAACTTAGGCTTAAGTGGAAAAAAGGGGTTTTACGTAATATTGTGTATTTTTCCTAAGTAAAATAGGATTTTACTTTAGGAAAAGACTTATGAAAATGAATGAATGATGGTTTTAAGTACTTATGATTTTGAAATTATTGGGCCGAGGATCCCGTCCCTCCAGAAGTCAGAGAAATGCTCTGAGCCCCTCCAATTTAACAAATACCTTAGTCCTTAGGGGAATTTAGTAAATATTTAGGGAAAATGAGAAGGGAAGTTAATCATTGTGACTTTGCTTTGCTTGTGATGTCTTCAATGTAGTGTATGCCTTTGCCTTATGATGAAAAAGTGAAATATTAACACATTTAGAGACATTATTCATCACGCATAATTCTGCAACATCATCTACCTACCCTACCTACTTTAACCTAGCATTTTTTATTCTTTATTAGGGTGCACTTAAACTGGAAAACCCTCTTCAACTTCCTTTTCTTTTAGATAATGATTTCTATCTAAGTCTACACTTATTACATGCAAGGGCTCATATTAAATTGTTGAGCTCCTTTTTATTTACTCTACCTATCTACTTATCTACCAAGACTACACTGATTGGTCAGATATTTATTCTCTATTTCTACAACATGAAATTGAAAGATGAATGAGCCAAGTTTAAACAGTTTGACTCTTCAAAAATTGTGGCATAAGTGACAAGTTTCACACAATTTGTTTATTACACAAAATGAAAAAGAAGTGGTGTTTAGACTTGCACACTTTCCTAGTCTTTTTTGTTTGGGGTTCATTTTCTTTCATTTTTTCGACCATCTTTATTCTTTTTACCCTTTGATTTTTCTTTTAGGGTATACCCTCTTTACATTTTTTAAATTTTTTTATTTTTTGAAAATATGGAAAACCTTTGCAACAAGAAAAGGTATGAACATCTTACAAAGCTCATCAAGTCAATCATGACATATGACACCTATTGGTATAGGGGCCTAACACTGCTGAACATAGGTCCCTAAAGGTCCAGGGTGTGTTCGGCATTAAAATAGCTGAAATGAGGCAGTTACACTCATAAAATCAGGGATTTGGGAGAGTCTTGCTTAAGGATTTTTATAGGGATGATGACAAAGTGTTAATGGAAGTTGATTGAACCAGTTTGTCTTCCTACTGACCAGGTGTGACAAAATGGCCAATAAAAAATTCCCCCCTAAATCTAAAAGTCATAAATGGAAACTAATGACTAAAGTCATTTACCTTCTGACAAGTTTGGATCAAGAGCAACTGGTTGGATCATCATCTGTTACAATGCATTTTCATCATGATATATTTGTTGAGGTAGACATACCCATACTCAGCAGATAATCTAACATTACATGTATAATGATCAAGAAGTCATGTCCATTGATGATGAAGTGTGGATCCATGATTGTATGTATTATCATATCCATTATGTTTTGTAATCATTCATTATTCTTGAAATTGCAGCTCGTATGGATGAAACTAGATCCAGGGTCTTCCATCTTGTTCATTTGATCATTCAATGTACGATTATAACCATGTGAATAAAGGATATGGAGTCAAACATGTGAAAAATAGGTTACCTAAATGCTACTATAGTAAACTGATTATATTTCACCTAATTATTAAATTAACTCAACAAGTTACTTGCATTTTTCTCGGGAAAATACTGAAATACATACACTGCAGCCTACACCAAAATAAAACCGTGTAAACTAAATATAACACGGGAGAGAAATAAACATCACACACATCTACACTGTTATTTTTGGACAATTGTCCCTGGAAAAACCCAATGCGGGAAAACCAGTGCAGTAGTTGAGGGTTTTATTAATATGCAACAGTTTTGAATACAATCTCTGGATGCCTTGTTGGCTATCCAGTACAAAGAATATCACTGACAGAAGAATAGTGAGAAGTACCTCACATTATCACAGGTGATCTGACTGATCTATCCATAGAATGGCTTCCCCTTGTTTCCCTTGCGCAGTCACAGCGTTAGCCCGACATCACAATGTCTAGGGACAACATCACTCCCTTTGTTGATCGATTTTCCTCCGTAGAACTTCGATTTCCACCTCCCAGTCTCACGCCCTGCTTCTAGCTTCTAAAATCAATCCTTCTAGCAAAATTACGGACCTCCTCAAGGCTCTGTGTTGGCTCTGCATTAGCCTATGTTGGTTGCATGACCTCAGTGTTGTCTCTCTCAGATCTCTCTCTTCCTTCTCTGATGATTATTCTTGGATTAGGAGGATTCTCCAATCGGAACTATCCCTATCCCTCAATGCAAAATATCACTTTGAATTTCTCTCTCTGACAACTGATGTGCTTCGAAAATTAGATCTTTTGATCTCCACTCGATGTATCTTCCAAATGCCCCTTAAATCTCCTCTTATAATCCTTTTGTTGAGAACCAACAACCCAGATTAGATCCTAATCAATGGATCAGATCATTTTGGCTTAATCCTTGTCTTCTTCTAGAGGTTTCACCCACAATTAGATAATACCCTTTTAATTATTTTAATTCCTAAGTTTTGACTTAGGCACACATTAAAAATAATTATTTATTTTAATAAAACTGTCTCCAGGTGGAATTTCCCAAATGATTTAGGGGTATTGTGGAATACATGTGTCCAAGCCTCCCTACAAATTTTGAGGCTTAAAGCACATACGATGCTACCATAAATCAATGCTCCCTCTTAGTGAGGAATGTGACCTAGTAATGCAACCTGCTAAAGCATTACTTTGACTCTGAAACATCTCCCTCTATGTTGTTGATGTCTGACATTTCTGCCCACCAACTACAATGCAAATGTTGCATCTTTTATGTTTTTGACACTACCACTGCCAACACTGCATCTGTACTGCAACTCCCTCTCGAATTCTGCATTCGTGGTGCTATTGGCACTGCCACTACCAACATTGCATCTGCACTACATCCTTCTCCAGTTGTTGTTGCTACTGTATTAGCAAAGGAAAATCATCCCAAATTAATGAACTGGTGTTCATCATGATGCATATGTTATTGGAGTCCTGACTGCTGCTAGTCTCTACACTAACCCTCTGAAGCCTCTTTGTTGTTGTTGACTCTACTCTGTGCGAACTACACTGCTTCTAACTCTAGCTCTATGTTGTTCAGTCTCTGGCGCTCCTAGCCACTGCAACTGTCACTTCAAAACTCCTCTACACCAACTAACACTAGTCCATCCTGCTACTTATAGTCTAGGCCCCCATAGCAAGGTATTGATCCAAGAGGTGGACTCCTCAAGGATCTTGCCCATTTGTAGGTCTTTCGAACTATAATTCTGTATCACCCCACCTCTAGGCGATCACAAAAAACTCCTCCTCCTTGATCTATGTGGATGTAGCCTTTGGAGCATGCTTCTCATCCTTGTCCTTCTTCTTGAAAGGACATTGTGTAGTGTAGTGACCCATTACGCCACACCAGAAGCACTTGATCTTCGAGACATATTTCTTCTTCTTTCACTACTCTTGTTGACCCTTAGATGCGAGGGTTGCATTCTCATCCTCGTCCTTGGGCTTTGACCCACTGCTGCTACTTCTATTGTCAAGATTACACTTTACTAAGACTCTCCTTATCTCTTCTTGTTGAAGGGAAGACCACATTCCTTCCCAGTCTGGAAATTTCTCTCTGCCCAGGATGCTTTGGACAAATACTTGCCACTCTTTTGAAATTGAGTTTAGGCCCAGCCTCACCATCTTGTTAGGCTGAGGTGTTGACCCCACAACTTCCAACTCATCTCAAGTCTCCTGAAGCTTTACAAGGAACGGATCAATGTGTTCCACCTTTTGCATCTGCGTGGATCTCATCTTCTGCTCCAAGTATATCTTTTGTTGCTCGTAAGATCCCTAATATAGCGTGGATAAGGCATCCCACATCTCCTTGGCTGTCCCTTTTCCTGAGATGTGACAAACTACATGATCCTTCACTCTATCAAGAATCATTTTCTTTACCTTTTCCATCTCTCCCTTGTACTTCTTCAGCGGATATGGATATGCAGGCTCAACTACCAGACTGTCAACGTAGATATTGAGAAAATGTTTATCCATAAGGTATGACATCCTCGCCTTCTAGATCATATAGTTGGATGCACCATCCAACCGATCCTAATCTCGCAATCTGCTAGTTTCCATCTCTGCCAATCAAAAAAGTCGAATGACCTCCTCTATCCTTTGTGTTGTTGTTGAGCTAGCCTATGCCCCCCCTGCTGGAGTCAGTAGATATGATGCCCCTTATTGCTGCTTAGAAAAAATTGGGGGAATTTTGAGGTCTAAAATGAGCCTCCTAAGGAAATTATAAAATAATAGTGGAAATAACAAAATAAGATTAGATTACATCTGTTAGAGCCTAGATTTACCTCAGGCTGAAAAATTAAGCTTCTAGGTCCACATCAAACCACACTCAGCTTGGTAGCTAGCCCTACCAGGTCAGGAGAGGGCTCTCTCTGGGTCTATCTCAGCAAATTATTTTCACTAAAGGCTTGAGATGACTGTTTTAGCTATTGATCTTATGCTAGGTATATATGTAAAAGAGTTTTTTTGATAAAATGATGTTTTGTGGGCTCTAAGGGAAAGGCAGATTTTGGGTGCATGGAATGAGGCACAGTCTTGCAGGGATTTCAATGGGGCAAGGTAGGCAACTATATTTGGCACTATAAATCAAGTGAGGTGGATGGATCAGACTGAGGAGGAGTTGAAGTGGGCAAGGGAAGCCATGGATCCTCTCCAAACAGTGGAAAACATTAACAGACTAAAACAAACTTCAAGTAGAGCACTGCACTTCTCAATGTATTCTACTTACACTCTTGTTTGTTTATCTGAGAATAAATAAAGAGAAATGATACATATAACACATGAATAAATTCAAAAATACATAAGAAAGCACTGTACCAAAACAAATGCCACAGGGATCTCAAAGAATGTTGCAAATCCTGGTCTCAATTCCTTAGCCAAAATACTGATGTGAGTGTACAATGAAGCTCTAGGCTTTCCCAAGAGTCCAACCATGCTAATGACTAAAAAACAACATAATATAGACAAACATAGCTCCTCCTTGCCTCTAGGGGTTGAGCTCACATTTTTAGGAGCTGATCCAACTCATCCTAAACTGAGAACTGGAATCTAGGCAACATAATAACATACCTCTAGAAACAAGGAAATTGATTCATTCAGTTTCAAACAACCTCTAA
>APFE031174042.1:1081-24725 GCA_000404065.3 Pinus taeda | reverse complement strand
CTCTGTAAGAATTCCCAGCTAAAACAAAAGATTCTTATGGAATTGCACACTTCTCCCTGAGGAGGGCACTCAGGATTTTAAAAAAATTACCACAGGGTTAAGAAAGAATTTTTTTGGGATGGCCTTAAATCAGATATTCAAAAGTTTGTGGCGGAATGTTTGGTTTGCCAACAAAATAAAGTTGAAACAATTAAGACATCGGGTCTATTACAACCTTTACCCATTCCAAGCCAACGTTGGGAGGAGGTTTCAATGGATTTTATCACAGGTTTACCCAAGTCTGAGGGAAAGAGTGTCATCATGGTGGTAGTTGACAGACTTACCAAGTATGCACACTTTTGTGCATTATCACATCCATTTAAAGCTAGTACAGTTTCTACTGCATTTATGGAAACAATTCAAAAGCTACATGGAAACCCAAAGATTATTGTAAGTGACAGAGATCCCATTTTCACTGGAAATTTTTGGATAGAATTCTTTTCTTGTCTTGGTACTCAGTTAGCTCATAGCTCATCTTACCATCCTCAATCTGATGGGCAAACTGAGATAGTAAACAAATGTTTGGAAGGATATCTTCGTTGCTTTGTATCTGATAAACAGACACAATGGGTCAAATGGTTGCCTCTGGCTGAATGGTGGTATAACACTTCCTTCCATACAACAACAAAAATGACCCCATTTATGGCACTATATGGGTATGAACCACCATCCATCACATCATATTTAAGAGAAAATTCTAAGGTTCAAGCAGTGGAACATCACATCGAACATCAACAACAAGTCCTCCAACTCTTAAAGGATAACCTCATGTTGACACAAAATAGAATTAAACAACAGGCAGATCAACATCACAACGAAAGAAGTTTTGATGTAGGTGATTGGGTATTCCTACAGCTACTACCATATAAGCAAATGTCACTCAACCAAGCTAAGAAGGATAATAAATTATCACCAAAGTATTATGGTCCATACAAGGTGTTGCAAAAGATTGGTACTATGGCATACAAATTGGAGCTTCCTGTAGCTTCTCGATTGCACCCAGCTTTCCATGTTTCATGTTTAAAGAAGGTTATAGGTGACAAGCTCCCAGTTCAAACAATATTGCCAAAACTTGACGAGGAAGGAAAAATTATATTGGAACCAGAAGCAGTCACAGAAACAATAACTCAACAGCTATGAAATCGATCAATTTCAGAGTATCTTATCAAGTGGAAGAACTTATCTGTTGAAGATTCCACATGGGAGGATGAGAATTTTAGACAGAATCATCCAGAACTACTCAAGCGTTGAGGACAACACTTTTTTGAAGGAGAGGGGCATGTTGGGCCCCTATAATACTAGTGATTACCCCATTACTATTGTAGTTGTACCCCTTATTAATATTGTTGTGCCCCTATTGTTCCCATATTGTTATTACTGTGCCCCATAGAATCCCTCTATTGTTATTTTTGGGGCTTTATATTATTATTATTAGGTCAGCTGGCTTATATGGTGACTCCTTAGACTCCTATATATAGAAAGGAGGTTTTATCACTTGAATCATCCAAGAATTGTTCATTTATGTAATGTAAAGGAGATTGCCCCCTCGAAGAGGTTGAATTCTAAGGCTTTGATCTATCTTTTCTTGAGCTGGTTTCATAACACTCTAAAAGTAAAAATCTAACATATTTACATCATGATCCATCAATTTTCATCAAATTACATCATAAATTTTCCATTAGGAAAGTGAAAAAGTCAAACTAGGCAAAACTGGGCGAAAAACAGAAGAAAACTGGGTCAGACTGGCAATTTTTCCTCTATGCACTGCACCTGTTTGGACCCACTTTTGGAGGCCTTCTTGATGTCCAAATAAACTCTAAGTAGGCTTGTTGGAAAGGCCTGCCTATCTACTTTCCAACCCAAGTGGAATTTTTCCATTTGACCTTCATTTGCCCTGTCAAAAATCAAATCTCCCAAGGTTGCTTCCTGTGTGTCAAAATAGGGGCAGTGAGGTCATTTTTTGAGTGTTTTTGACCTCTTTGAGGGCTCAAAACCTGCCCAAATTTCTCGGCCATAGGTAGGAAAACATAAATTTTCATGAAAAATCTAGAAATGTAAAGTTTTTGTTATTTGGAGCCCTCTAGCAAAAGCAAGCACCACATGGCGTGGCGCATAAGGAGGAAAACTTTGTTTTTTGTGCAAAAAATTTCCAAAATGCAAAAATTGCTCCAATTTTTTTTAAATTTGGGCTGGAACTTCTTTATCAAGAGCTATGATGAGCCAATGATGCCTCAGCTAATATCCGAAGTCGATCATGCTCCTTTTGCCTCTTTGAAGCCTTCTTCAATTTTTCCTTTAAATTCCTTATTCACGCTTTGCAAACCTTATTCTGCGCCATGTAATGAAATGCCAGGTGTCTCAACAAGTCTTTCTCCTTGTTGACCTTCTCCAATAGTCTCTCTAAGTGGATGTTGACTCTCTCGAGCCAAGACTCCCGATTGACGTTGATCTCTTGCTCAAGTGAGGTGAACTCCACCCTCCTTCTTTGGGCAGCTTGGCGGTTCTCCCAAATGTTTTGTAACTCCATGATTGTGTGCTACTCTTCAAGCTGCTTATTCCTCTGCTCCAAGTATTTTATGATCCACTTAGCCCTCTCCAAGTTGAGGGACAAGGCTTTTATTTCTATCTGCTACTATTGGATGATTGCTTTGGGATTTGTGCTTTCCGGGCCCATGTCTGTATCATCATCCCCAATAAGAATAAAGTCCCACTCACCTGAAGGCCCCTCATCCTGCATTGGCCTCTTGCCTTTGTCCTGAACCTATGGTGCTGATGATGGAAGCGAGGCCCCTTCCACCCGAGGTGGAGATAACACTCGCTTTGCTACCGCGAACAACTTCCTGGTGCCCTTCTGATAAGTGATAAATACCGGCACAGTAGCAGTGTGTGTATCATGACCTTCATGCTGATAAGAAGGTCCACCTATCTCGTACAAAGTCTCTAAAGGTCCCTGAGAATATCTGAAAAACTCACGAGAGATTAAATCATCCCAAGTGATGCCCTGCAAGCCAAGTTGATGAATAACCATAATTTTGATAAGAGCAAAATGATAAATATTGTTAAACTGCTGCTGAGGGGTCTTGTGATGCACTAGAGTGGTCATCCTTTCGATATTTCAGCACATGAAGTAAGGAATGTACATCATTCGTACCCAGGTAAAATGCATGAGCAGCCTGATATGATAAGCATACAAACGGGAGAACCGGCCCTCACAGCTGAAATACTTCATGATCAATTTCATTAAAGGAGCATATTCATCTCTGATATATCGAAAAGGAAACACTCTCTTGAGCTACCTCAAGAAGCCAGGCTTAATGTACGGTTCATAATATTGCCGGTCAATTTTCTGTCGCTTGTTCCATGGCTCTCCAATGTTGGGAATACCGGTTGCTAATGAAATGGATTCTGGTGTTAATGTGAAAGTAACACCAGCTAGAGTGGCTTGATCACCATGTAAACGCAGTACAAACAAATGAGCCAACTCATGATGAAACGGAATGCTAGCAATCTTCTCACAAAATTCATAACATGACTGATGTTGGAAACAAGAGATGGCAAGTGGGCAAGCCTGCAATTCAGCAAGGGTGGTTGGTTCTTCTCTGATATGTCTGCCACCTCTATGAGGCCTCCTAGGTGCATGTCCCTTTGTAGGTGAGTCACTTTGGGTCTCCTCTTCATAACCATATGAAGGATCAGATGCCATGGAGAAATAGGTGCTGATATGTCAAACTGTCTTGGATTGCCTTTGATGATGTGTTTGACCTTTGTTTTGTCACCAAGGGAAAACAATGAAATGAGGGACTGTAAGGAGAGGGAAATATAGTGGAGAATTAAGGGACTGTTAGGATAGATTTTAGTTAGGGAAATGTGGGATGTTTTGGGATTGTAGGATTAGAGTTTGGGGATTCACCATTGAGAGTTTGGAAAAGGGAATTTAGGATAAGGGATTAGTGAATTTACGGGGTAGGGGAACTTAGGGAATAAGGGAATTAGATGGAAAAAAGGGATAAGGGAGTAAACTTGGTGGCAAAATAGTCCTTAAAACCCTAGGCATCAATTTTGTTTCAAGAATTACAAATGGTAGGGTTTGATTGGTTTTTACACACTCACCATGTAACGCACACCATAACATAACACCAAACTCAGATAATCAACAGAGGTGGAGCTCTACCTACTTGAAACAAGATAAATTCGTGAGTTTTTAGCGATTGGAGGACGTTCTGACAATTTTCGAGCCCTCTGGCTATGTGTGCCACCCAGCACACCCAATGCATTGTGCCCTTGTTATTTTACACTGGATACTGAGGCCCAGTGCACCGCGTTGGCTATATGCACCGTGCCTCCTGCCCAGTGCATCGCGCCGAGTAACCTAGTGCGATTTTCACCCAACCTTCACACTCACTCACCAAAATGGTTGTCTTGCTTCTCTTTTGCAAATGAACTTATCCAATGAAGGAATAGCTTATAAACAAAGAGCTTTTGAAATTTTGGCTCATGAAACTCACTTTCATAATGTTTTACAAATGACTTTATCTTTAAACTCTGTTTTTTGGACTTTTTCACTTCCTTTAAGTTTTATGATGAACTAAATGACCTGAGCTTTGCTTGTTTGCAGGTGTTGGAGCTTTTTGGGCTAAGGAAAGAAACCAAGGTGCAGATGAAGGAATTTTACAATGAAGAAAACAAAATTTTCATGATTTTTGTACAATAAAAGCTAAATACTCTGTTTTTTCCTCAAAACAGAGTTTTGAGGAAAAACACAATTTCGAACACTTGGTGATGAAATTTATTGATATTGAAACCTTCTCATGGCCTGCTGGTAATTATTGGACATTTTGAAGCATTTATTGACGAAACCCTAATGGAACCCTGACCTAATTGACAATGAAACCCTAAAGACAACCTTTTGCAATTTTAGATAAAAAAAATATTGTATATGCCTTTTTAATGAACAGACATGAACCAGCACGTAAATGACATGAGGGACATGAGGAAAACCACTCTCATCAGATGATCCATGCGCCTAATGGAATGCAAATGACTGGGCGGGACACCTAATATGAAATGCAACAAGAGGCTTTGATCTTTGACAGAGGGATGAAGATACCAACACTAACAACATCATCAAAGTTTAGAGGAAAAAAAGAAAAAGAACTATTTTTCCAACTTGTATTTTCAAAAATAGTGAATCATCCCCCATGGTTGACATCATCATTTTGAACCATATTGGTTCTTATAAATTTTATTTTGGTTGTACATTTTTCTTAGGAGTCCCATTTAGACCTCAAAATTCCCCTAATGTGATAAGTTGAATTCCCTGGCTAGGAATTCTCTAAGGAAGAGATTCCCTCTAGTGTATCTTTCTCTGCTACTAACGCTATTCTGCTAGCAATTGCTGCAAAATATTTGCGTCCTAGCTGAATATATTCTCTACAAGGAAACGTACATTGCTTCCTTCTACCTAGACAAAGCATTGATCTAGAGATCAAATTTTTCTGTTGACTCACTTAGAGAAATCGATTTCTCCTCAAAACTTTGTCCTCCTTGGCCTTCAAACTATTTTGCCTCTGGGGTTTCGAATTGTTGCTAAGGCAGTAATTTTGAACTCCCTCTTCCTTTCTGCAACTGAGCTCTTCTTCTCATGATATGTCCTCTAATACCATATGAAAAATCGGTTACCTGATTCCGACTACAACAAACTAATTATATTTCACCTACTTGTTAAATTAATTGAACAAGTTACTCGCAGTTTTCTACAGAAAATACTGAAATACATACACTGCAGCCTACACCAAAATAAAACTACAGAAACTAAATACAACACAAGAGGGAAATAAACATCACACACATGTACACATTTATTTTTGGACAAATGTCCCTGGAAAAACCAAATGTGGGAAAATCGGTGCAGTAGTTGAGGGTTTTATTATTATGAAATAGTTTTGAATACAATCTCTAGATGCCCTGATGGCTATCCAGTATAGATAATATTACTGACAGAAGAACAGTGAGATGTACCTCACACTATCACAGCCGATCTAACTGATCCATCCACATAATGGCTTGCCCCTTGTTGCCTCTACATAGTCACAGCGTCAGCCCAATGTCATAGCATCTACAGATAACGTGACTCCCTTTATTGATTGATTTTCCTCGCAAGAACTTTGATTTCCACCTCCCAGTCTCACGCCTTGGCTTCCATCTTTTGAAATTGATCCTTTCAGCAAAATTACAGATCTCCTCAAGGCTCTGCGTCATCCTACGTTGGCTCTATGTGGCCTCGACACTGCCTCTCCCAGATCTCTCTCTTTCCTCTCTATTGAGTATTCATGGATTAGGAGAAATCTCCAACCGGAACTATCCGTGCCCCTCACTACAAAATATCACTTCAAATTTCTCTCCCCGATAATGGTTTTGCTTCAGAAATTCAATCTTTTGATTTCTACTCAAAGTATCTTCCAAATGCCCTTCAAGCCTCCTCTTATAATCCTTCTGTTGAGAACCAATGGTCCATATTAGATCCTAATCAATGGCTTAAATCATTTTGGATTGATCCTCATCTTCTTCTAGAAATTTCACCCATGAATCCTATGGGCTCTACCCATATCTCTAACAGTCGCTTGTTACTGCTATGATTGCACTTCAGTCTTCTTTTTAGGGTAATCTCTCTCATAATGAGGTCCTCCACAAGTCCAACATCCATTAGTGGGAGAAATTTTCATAAATTTGACCCTTTTATTAGGTGATTCTTGAGTGTGAGCACTACTTTGTTGAAGATGTTTCCTTGGGTTATTTCTTTGGTTCTTAAAAGTATGATTCTTTCGAAATCCCTAATGATGTGAACCACTTGACTTATGTTATATTTTCCTCCCCTTTGAGGAGGTTTCCCATGGAATGATAGATTTGGGGTTTTATCCCCACCTTTGTTCCCCAACAATTCTTCCTCGGCTATAATTGCTTGTTGCACTGCCTCGTGCAACACATTAGGCCTCAAAAGGTGCACCTTTTCCTTTATAATAGGATTCAACCCATACAAAAACTTGTTGACCTTGAGGGCTTCAATATTTAGTTGGTTAGAATATCTAAGCAACTCCATGAATCGTTCTTCATATTCAAGGTTGTCTTAGTTCCTTTCTTACGATCATGGAAATCATTCAATTTCCTCTCCAAGTATTCAACAGAAAGGTACTTTGCTCGAAATTCCTCTTCAAATCATTCCTATGTCAAGTAGACATGGAGTATCCCAATTGGGATTCTAATTTCCTCCACCATAATAGTGCACTCTCCTTAATCCTTAAGTTAGTATTGTGGAATACATGTGTCCAAGCCTCCTTGCAAATTTTGAGGCTTAGAGCACATCTGATGCTACCAAAATTCAACAAAAAATGGTAGATACCATGTAATTATCGATCAATGATATAAGTCATTAATAGACGCGAGAGAAACCATTGATGATGTTAATGGCTCTCAAGGTACAAAAATACAATCTGTATGGTGTGAATGAATAAGTTGAAGTCGAACACCACACATAATCTGTTATTCAAAGGCCAATAACAAAAACATGTCACCGAGAGCGAGGAAACTTGCCAATGATGTATACAAGTCTAAAGGTACTAAAAGAAGAGTTTCTATGTCAACTTCATGGATAATAAGTTGATGTCAATAGGAAGTGAATCATCGCAGGAGGGTCGTGATGTATCCCCCATCAATGAAATGAAATGGGTGTCATGATTTGAGACATAATGATGTTTATGTGGAACTATTTTAGGAATGGTAGACATGGAATGAAAGCTTAAGAGTATTGTAGCAGATATCAACTGAATGAATTCTCTTGAACACACTAGCAACACTGAATGGAGTTGGTAGCATTGACCCAAAACAAAAAGTGGAGGCTTTGATATGGTGTGATGTGTTGGCATTATGTTTCAAGTGTTGTCCTTGATGGCAACTCACTCAGAGGTTGGTACAGGTGCTCAGAGGTTGGTACAGGTGATGGCAACTTAATCAGAGGACAGATCTCAGAACAGTAGGACAAGAAAGAGATATACGCAGGTTTATCAAAGAGAACCCGCGTATACACGCAGGTTTGCTTCAGTAAAAGCGCGTATATGTGGAAAACTTATCTTTGGTCCGTGGCGGTTATTCCTTGGAAGTTGTGCCTATGGTTTTGGACCATGGCGTCTCGACGAACGTGTTGATCCCTAGTTTCGAAGTTGATGGTATTGGTTTGTTATGGTTTTGGACCATGGTATTGAGCAAGGCCTAAGGCTATATAAGGAGAAGATCATTAGGCCAAGGTGGTGTGCAAGAGTGAGCAAGTGATGAAGATCTGATAAAGTGTGAGATCCAGATGCTGGTTATGGGTTGGTGATGTCTTGCTCGATCTGAACCAAGGAGGCACTCATGTGAAGGATGATGAATGATGGATTGGGATCTCAAGGCTTGGAATGATTATCTTTATATGGGTTGAGTATGGATAGACCAGATCTACTGATGCATGTTTATGAATGTTATGATTTGGGTATGTTCTGATGTCTGAAGTAGCTGTAAAGTTATGAGGTTGAATTTGCAGATCTGTACGCAGGTTGTCCTTGGTAAAAGAGCGTATACACGCAGTTTGGGTTTGTCAAAGTAGCGTATACATTATGAGATTTGGGTTTCAGGTTGCTGTTGATTCTAGTGGTTGTTGCAGAGTTGTGGGCTCTGGTTGTGTTCTGTGACAGGGTTTCAATATTGGGTGATTCAGAGATTGATTGTATTGCAATAGTGATTGTTCTATGGATCCAGTATGAAAATGTATGAAACGTGGTCCCTGGATGATTGTAGGCCGGCACCTACGTACTGGTAAACATATTGCCAGTACAAGAGCCAAGGGGGTTGTAGCTCCCTTCCAGGAGTAGCTGGAAAACGAGTGAAGGTTGGAGCTTTCAGTAGGCCAAGCGCCTACGTACTAGTAAATGGAACGGCTAGTACAAGAGCTAAGAAGGTTGTAGCCTTCTGCAGGTAGAAGCCTGCGTACTGGATTACTGCATGTACGCTGGTTGCCTTTATCACAGTCGCGTATATACGCGGATATCCTTAACCGAAGTCACGTATATGAATCTGAGTATGAAAAAGAAAAAGGTTTTACTGACTTGATAATACTGATTCACCCCCCCTCTCAGTATTATTTACAACATGATGAACCAAGAATACAAGCATATATCCAAACCCAACAGCCACGAAGATGAAGCATAAGAGTTTCGTGCTCAAGTACGACTCACTGCCAGTAATAGGTGGAGTATCACATTTTCCCGATTTCCCCAACCATTGTTGGTCAGTACCTCTTTATTTTTTAACAATATTGAGGAGGATAACATATGATTGATATGTAATTTAATCCTTTGGATGAATCCCTCTAAGTATGTTTAACAAACCTTGAGAAGAAGTGGTTGGGCCCCATCATGTTCGACAAGTCCATCATTGTTTGATGTTTTTATGAGTCCATCGAAGGTCTAAATCGACTCCTTTTTCATGTTCAGAGAGTTTGAAAAATAGGCGAAAAATAAAACTCCAAAGGTTCTTTTTCGTAAATAGTATCTTGAGCCCAAAAAGATATAAAACATAACTCAAGAGAACCTCTTAGCCATGTTCGACTAAGGTATTCCTTTTCCGTAGATAGTACAGCTCAGTCCGGAAAAGGGTTAAACTTATACTGAGTAAACGTATTTTCATTTAATTTAATGTGCTCGAAACTACAAGTGCTTAGAAATATTTTCATGTTTTGGGAGTCTAAAAAGAGTTGAAAGAGGACTCTAGGGTGTTCCTTTTTTGTAGGTTTACAAAGCCTGAAAAAGTGATAAAAGTATGCTCCCTGGTCAAAATGATTTGTTTCAATTCAGACATCGTCAAATCTGTTAAAACAGTTTTCATCCTGATCAAAACACCACCAAAAGATTAAAAATATCGGTTTCATGATAAAACTAAGTCATATTTAGGCCAAAACATTAAAAATAATAATAAATTAATGATGAAAATGACCATAAAATAAGTAAAAAGTAACTCATTTTTACCATTTCACATTTTTACCCCCAATATTTTGTAGCTGATTATTACCAATTTAGTGGATCATTTCAAGTTTCATCACTTCCAAGTAGCATCTATGACTTCATGGTTCCATTTTGTGATTTCATGCGCATTTTTCAAGTTTTTGAGGGCCCTGAGGTTCTAATTCCTCGCCCTAGGTCCAACAGACCCCCAGAAGGTAGAAATGTGTGTTTAACAGGAGTAAAACACATTAGGGAGAGTGATGTAATGCACTAAATTTCCTTAGGAGTGTGCATTGGGTGCAATTCCCAACTTTGTTTTGCTTCTTTGCCTAAAAATTTCTCTAGTCTTTTCCATGAAATTTGTCCTAATGATCCTTCTTTTGATGTTTCAGGTGTCCATTGGAACAAAATGGCTTTGATATGGAGGGAAAGAGAACATGAAGAAGAAGATTTGATTGCAGCTAATGATCCTGCCACAATCCAAGCTTTAAGAGATTGTGGACTCTCAAAATTCTTATGGCTTCCTGGTATCAGGCAGTAGATGGAATTATTGAGGTATCTTGTCCATGAATGGGATGTTCAAGCTCAAGCATTTAGACTTGGTGCACATATACTAGAAATACAAGTAGAATACATATATTTCTTGATTGGGCTATCACGGCAAGGTGCCCCCTTCTATTTATCTAGTTCAAGGAGTGGTTGAGAGACAGTCAAAGATTACATCAGTGCAAATTGTCAACTGAGATCCCAACCGACCAAGGATGGAAAAATTGACATCAAGGATGTAGTATGTTTTCCTTTAAGAACAATATTGTTTATTATTTCCATATTGGCTAGCAGTGCATCTTTTCATGTGGAAAATAAGTCACATATGCAGTATGCTCTAGAATTTCTGGAGTCAACAATATTCAACTGGAGTGAGTGGGTACTAGTTAACATGAGGGAGCAGTTGACTAAGGAAAAATATGAACAGTTAAATAATTTTGGTTATGGTTCAATTTTGGTTTCTTTTACTTTAGAATGGATTCAATTTATCAAGCCACACCATATCTCGCTTGAGCTCATTGATCCAAGAGTCCCACAAATGAGGAGATGGGTGGATCTCATGTCTAGAAATGCAAGTCCATCATCAATGAGTTTCACACATGTCTTCTTTAGATGGTTGTGCATGCATCGCATTATGATAGAAGACTATCCATATGTGGGGATGGATTTTCGTAGAGACCCAGAGCTCATTCTTCCTGATGGCAAGCGATGGGGTGCCATAGGTAAAACATTTTGACCAATTTTAGATTTTAAGTTTCACAATTTTTTTTTTTTTTTTTTTTTTTTTTTTTTTTTTTTTTTTTGTAATGTATCTAGTACTAAAATATTAGTTTATACACATGCATATATTGGACCCATTCAACCTGTGGGCTCTTATTATCTTCAGTTTACAAGAGACCCACAACAAGCACCAGCCGTAGTACGGGTTGATGTAGCTTTGTGAGAGGTACTACAAGATCTCAACGTGGTCGAGACCCTTGCAGAGGTTTAGTGTCACATGGAGGGGTTGATCCATGGAATTACTGAGACTACAGTTGACGAACTCCCTCTGAGACTTCAACGACATACTATTGGTGTTCCTAGTTGTATCAGTTAGTGATTGTGCAAAATGGCTTGTGCAGTGGCATGTTATCATGAGCACTATGACTAGTCTACAATGAGGCTTATAGCCGTATTTTGACTACATGTATATTTTAGGTCATGTGTCCACATGCGTCTCGGGCATAAATTTTGTAAAACCAAAACTTTGATATATATATATATATATATATATATATATATATATATATATATATCTTCTGTGTTTCTTATGGTTCTATTATTTCTTTCAATGTATGTGATGTATATTGAATTAATTTACATGTTTCACAAATGTTTATCTAAAACATGATTAGCCAATACATTTGTCAATGTATTTGTTTTCTAGAAACATGTTGATACTCGATGAAATCAAAATATATTTACAGAAGATGAACTCTCATGAACATGTGAAACATAGTTGGACTTCTAACCGAATAGAAATTAGTCAATTGTATTACTGCAAGTTGTGAGTCGAGTCTGATAATTATATGGCGAATACCATGGGAAATAGCATCAAACAACAGTTTGATCATTGTGATATACCCAATGACATTATTTGTAGAGCGACCAATACAAATCCCTTTTAAACTCACTAACTCGCCATTTGGAGCATATATAGCTCAAGCCGTGAAAGAGAGTTTTTGAGTACTACAATTAGCAGCATCAACATAGATGACATATGGTTCAAGGGATGCCAGCATCTGCAAATTGAATGTAAACAGGATTAACAAAATCCTAGGAAACTCTGAAGGGAACACATTGCAAACACATTCAATCACACCTATATACAATATTTACACGGTGCATTTTGAAAAACTCAAGCATAGTATTTCTTAAGGTACAATCCATTCCTAGGTTGCAACAAGGAAACTCCATCGAAATCAACTAGCTCATAGGCACATTTAGCTAGAACATGTTTGAAAATGTATGGACCCAGCCACACTGCCTCGAACTTCCCTGATCCTAACTTATCAGAATCTTGATCGTATAAAAAAACAAGGTCTCCTTCCAAGAAGACACGAGGCTTGAAAATCTTGTCACATTGCACCTTGATATGTTTCTTATGGGCTTCATTATCCATCTTGACATCATGCCATGTTTCATCTAATCATGTCAGATGTAAGAGACACTCCTCTTCCACAGAAGTAGTAGGGAGGAGTTCGACAACAATTTTTAGGGATGGAATTTCACATTCAATCAAAGGATTGCTTCCAGACCATAAACCAATTAGAATGTTGTGAACCTGGTAGCAGTCCTAATAGAGGTTTGGTATGCCCACAATGACATATAAGGAATAAGATGTCAGTTTGATTTATGGACCCCTATCATATGTTGAAGCATCATTTTGAGAAATTTATTGATTGCCTCAACTTT
The DNA here is from genome assembly GCA_000404065.3 of Pinus taeda. Classification (NCBI taxonomy): domain Eukaryota; kingdom Viridiplantae; phylum Streptophyta; class Pinopsida; order Pinales; family Pinaceae; genus Pinus; species Pinus taeda. The sequence continues at coordinate 11,658 of APFE031174042.1, read as the reverse complement.
CTCATTTTCCTGAGCGTAGTAGGGAGTGGAACTTTCATCGGAAAGTCTCAGTTCGGATATCATGTGATTGCGAAAAAATTTTCCATAGTCCATGACTATAGCATGTGGAACACCAAACCATGCAATAACATGGTTGAATAAAAATAGAGCAGTTGTTTCACATGTATTCATCACCTCAACGCACTTTGGTAAAATACTCAAGCACTACGATGATATAGAAATTCCCTCCGACCGAGTGAGGGTTATATGTCATGAAATCAATGCCCCATTTTGCAAAAGGACCGGCGACAATAACAGGATGTAAGGGAGTGGGTGGAGCACGGATCTTAAAATCATATATCTACCATGCATGACACTTTGGATGGTGATGATGCAGTTGAAAAATATGGTAGGCCAAAAGTAACCAGCATGTAGGATCTTCTGTGTGGTGGCTTATCTAGATAAATGACTGCCACATGCCCCAGAATGGCATTCATTTAACACTTTCTTGGCCTCCTCATGTGTGAGGCACGTTCGAAGAATAATATCCATACCGTGGTGATAAATAGTGTCGTCGATTATAATATAATGTTTGGCTTGATATCAAATATGTCAATGGCCAAAGCAAGAGGTATCGGGCCGAAAGGTTTGGGTCTAGAGATATATGATCATTGCTCCATATCATGGGTCAGATGACAAGATAAGAGACAATGACTCATCTGGAATAGAATAATTAGATGTTGTTTCAGTTTCAAAAATGGGAAGGTTGCAAATTAGCTCAGCAAAAGCTAAGGATTTCTTCGACTTGGATTTGACGAATTCCAAATTGAACTCTTGTAGGATGACAATAAATTTAGAGTATTTTCCCCCTAACAATTGTCACAATAAGATGTACGTCATGGGGTTGCAATCTGAAGCAACCATAGTTTTGCAAAGCAGTATGTAATGGAAAAATATTTGGACATCTTGGACAGTCACCAAAGCTAAATTTTCGACATGGGTGTACTTGACTTCCGTATCATTGAGATTTCGACCCAATTAATAAATAGGATGTTCAGTTCCTACATCATCCTCTCGAACCAATACCATAACAATGGTAGTAATTGCAATGGTGAGGTATATGAAATAATCGCGTTGGTAATCTGGGGGGTATAACAAGGATGCCTAAATCAGTACATATTTCAAGGCATTGAACGCCTTTTGAGTAGCATCATCCCAATGGAAGGGAACCCCTTTCTTTAAAAAATGAGTAAATCCTTAGTTAGTTTGGCGTATTTAGGAACAAACTTCTGAAGAAAGTTAGTCTTCCCTTGGAGTCCTTGAAGCTGAAGGAGGGAAGAAGGAGCAAGCATATCAATGTTCGCTTGAAGTTTCAACAGATGAATACGAATTCCTTGTTTTGATACAATAAAACTAAGAAGTTGGTCAAAACTTACACAAAACACACATTTATGTGGATTGAGTCAAATGCTATAATGTTTGCATCGTAAAAAGATAACCCTAATATGTATTGGGTGATCATCTCGATGTTGTGAACGAGCAGGAAAACAATCCAAATAAGGTTGCACATTATGGTTTATGTCATGGAAGGCATAATTCATTTCCCTCTGAAACATAGCCCCAACGTTCTTTAATCCGAAAGGGAGTTTTCTATACGCAAATGTGCCCTAAGGACAAATGAATGTAGTTTTATGTTGGTCCACCGGGAGAATGTTGATTTTGTTATAGCTGTAGAATTCATGCATAAATGAAAATATTTCACAACCAACAAAATCATCAACAGTCTAACCAATGAACAGGGTGGGATAATTGTCCTTCAGAAAAGCATGATTGATGTCTCGATAATCGACAAACACATGGATTGGTTCCTGTTTCTTCATTACAAGAACAGTGTTAGACACCCATTCAATTAAAGGTACGAGATAGATGAAACCAGCTTGTAGAATTTTTTCAACTTTGGCTTTAATAGCAACAACCTTCTTGGGATAAACTGGGTGAAGGCGTTGCCGAACTAGTTTAGCATCAGGATACATCTCAATTTAGTGCAAAAAAATGTTCGGATTGATACCTAGCATTTCCTCATAAGATTAAGAAAAAGCATCTCTAAATTCCCGGAATACAAGTTTCTAAGTCTTGACCTCATCGAGGGAGAAAGACGCACCGATATGTAGATTTTCGGCAATGTCAGGTTTAATTGATGTTGAGAGGGATAGTCTCTTAAATTTTTGACAAGTTCTTCTTAGAATCAACATCCTATATGGATGTGAAATTCGTAGACAACTCAATAATATTGGGTTGATAAAGTTCACTAAGATTATCATCTTGGCAAGGAGAAACAATGATGATGGTCATCCCATGGTGCATCATCTGGCACCATGATCTCCATGATGCTATCATTAGTGGAAAACATACGAGATAAAGGATTATCTGATGTACCATAATCTAAAGAATGATAAACCCAACTGGTTGAAGAGGAAGCAACAAAATAGGTAGTGCAAGCTGAATAGATGGCTTCATAATCAAGCTCGATGGGGTTGAGCGACATATAGTCACCAAAACTGTCAATATTAGATTTATCTTATACCCTCCAAGGATCTACTGGATGATTCATACTCATGAAAGAATGCAACAAAATACAAATATACACATAAATGCAGATATGCATCAAAAATAAAACTATATTTCATTAATATCAAAGAGCTAAAATATGCTTACATAGAGAAATGGAAATAAACTAGCTTGGGTGATGGTATCTTATCTCAGAGAAGAAATGTGGTAGCTACATGCCTCTAAATTGTTTTACAATGAGACTCTAAGGCCTATTTATTATTGATAAACAATAGAAAACCATCAACATCCAAAAACCTAACCCTAGGAGATGAAGTACCAAAACTATGGGCCCCGTTGGGGTAAATTGGTACATCAACTTCTTGGAGTTGTAACTTTGGTGTATGATCTTCGATTGATGTGTACGATGCCTCATTAGAAATATATATCTGAGGACTATAAATTTTGATTGTAAACATTAGACAATGACTCACATTTTCCCATTTTCCAAAAAAACATCGTTTAGGGCCTCAAAACGGCTCCGGAAGTTCAGGACCTAAAAAAATGCCAAAAATAGTAAATTGTGCTACAATTAAGGAAACTAAAAGAAACAATGTTGGGGTTCCAAGTGGAATAGGTAGGTGGCCACCAATATCCACCTGTATCACTGAAAAAGTATAAGAAGATATCATATTAATATGGGCAACCGAAGTAGATTTGTCGAGAAGTGAGGGAGGAGGAAGCGAAAAGGTTCCCATAAGAGAGGAATATTTAAGCAGTCCAACCCCAACATGTTGATATGGGTGAGGGGTTTCCCCCGCAAGAGGGAAAATTCCAGTAATTGAAGAATTTGTTGTAGAGAAATTGATTTGGTTAATGGCTACGATACCTCCTTTATGAGGAAAAGCAATCATTCTAAAATATGTCAAAACAACCACAGCCATGGCATAAACCGACATACGACCCAATAGAAGATTATAATCTAGATGTTCGTCTACAACTTTGACTTCTACTGATACAATTTTTCTGCCTAATTCTACATATAGATAATTCAAACCCCACACGGTTTATAAGTTATTCCATCAAAATATTTCAAAGTGGTTGGTGACTAACTTAATTGGGGAGAACCAATAGCCTTTGAGCAAGACATGGACATAATGTCAGTTATGGCTCCTTCAATCACAATGGAATGATGGATATTCTTACCATTAAAAACAACCTAGATCATGAAAGCAAATTGAGTTGGAAGTCGAGGTGTACAACTCTCATGGTTATAAAACTATTAGGTTGGAATCTGAGGGATCAATACATCCAATTTCCAAAAGCAAAGCATTCTTTTGAGCAGGGAAATTTTGCAACACCTTAGAAGTTGACATAGATGATGAGCTTGAGCCATATACTCAACTATGTTATAATTTTGAGCAACCCTTGCGCGAGGGTTAAATATTGATTTATGGATAACGCTTTTGGGAGGCTTAATCATTAATTCAGTAGGCATGACATTTGGAGTAGGATCCGATGGAGATGCGGTCAAACTAGTAGGTTGATCAGTAGTTTGACTCTTTGAGGGATTCACATTACTATAGTTATTCGTTGGGTGGCCACCATAACATCATTTTTGGGCTTAGCAGACAAAAGCATCAAAACCGAGTTAGAGGAAGCGGGGTCCCAAGAAACCATATTGATCTCCTTATTCAGAAACAGATCTCTCAACACAGTGGTCATAGTGGATGATTTAAGGATTTGATTCAACTATGCCCAATGCGGAAAATCAAGAGTGAAATGCTCCTCATTATAGATCAAACATGGGTAAAAAGTTTTCTGCTTTCCTTCATAATATTGATTTTTTCATCCTGTTGAGCACTGTCTTTTTTCTTTTTACCTTTGCCTTTCGTCTTACTTCATGGTTGTAGAGATTTTCCTTTGGATGATTGAATGACATTTAGCTTGGAAGTAGAATTCGCAGGAGTGGAATGAGGGCTTTGAGCAGTGAAAACAAGAGTTCAATAAGATGTTTTACTCATCGATTGTTGGCTTGTAGAACTAATCACACCATCGGCAGCATGTGACTCTTTACCAAGAGTTTGAGAAACAGTATCACAAGGTCTCAAAGAATTTGGTATATTATCATAAAGTGTGTCAGATTGGGTATTGTTGAGATCCAGATACTGGGCATGATAAATTACCTTCTCTTTGGTTATGACTTTGCCTTTGGTGGTGTCTTCTGTTTTAAATGGCAACATAGACTTAATGAACCATTCATCTAACAATTGGTCAAGAAAAAAAGTTTTAACCAAATGATGACGATGTCGCCACTCATGAATATGATCAAAGGTGTGAGCATTATTAAACTGTTTGAAATTGGTAAAAAGTTCAGTTCTAGTCTCATATCTAATTGGTAGCTGGAAATGTGTTAGGAATGTTGTAGCCAAGGCATTGAAGTTATCAAACGAATCTCGAAGTAATTCAATATACCATTTTTTTACAGTACCGAGGAGTGTATGCTAGGAAATATACAAAAAAAAATAGAATCATCATTAGGGGAGTTCAAAGAACACCACAAATGATAAGTCATCACATGCATGGATGGGTCTTCTCCAGGATTTCCATTGAATTTAGGAATCTCACTAGGTAACTTTGTAGGAATAACTGGCCACTAAGGATAATGAGCAATGGGGTCATTGGGGAGCTTGATCAAATATAGAAATTTGAGAGTTGCTACAAATGGAAACTTCCTGTTGAGGTCCAGTGGAGGATATCTTGGATAAGATGGGATATCCTAAGCCATAGGTATCTATTTCCCAAGATAGGGAGGATTTTTAAAACTAGTATACCCATAACTCTACTATCCAACTCCAGGATAACCTTGCAAAGGTTGAAATTGTTGAGTTTGGAGTTGTTGACTATAAGGCATTTGAGGGATAACTTGATACGGTTGATATTGTTCCCCTGTGGGATTTTTCATCATACCAACATAAGGTGGGCTATCTTGTGGTTGTTCCTATGCCATACGATACACATTTTGACCCATTTGAGTTTGATGAATGGCATGCCCAAATTGTTGTAATTGTAAGTTACCTTGAAGAGTTTGGGTATACATGGCTTGGGATGTGCCAGATACTGGCAGAATGGGTTGAGTAAGAGGTATAACTTGTAAAGGTTGGATCACAACCATTTGAGTTTGAATAGGTTGAGATATAGGTTTTTGAACATAAATATGAGATGTAGGTGGAACAAGTTGAGAGACTAAAAATGAAGTCGCAGTCGAACCAGGTTGGATAGGCATAGTAGGCTTCCAAACAATAGTATCCATTCCCAAATAGGAAGGACTCATATTAGGTTGAGAACTAGCTTAAGGAGATGGAAATGTCCCTACAATAGGTTTCCCCCCTTCTAAAAGGGGAGGATAATATGGAGGCAATTGCCCCCTAAGAGGATGGTTCCCAATAGGAGATGGATTGGGTTGTTGTAGATAACCATACCCACTTACATAAGGGAAAGTCTGCTATTGAACTGTAGGTGTAGATGGAGGAAGAGGATCAGACTTTGTAGCACTCATTAAAGAAGTGCTAGACAGAATTCCAGATGTAGATGTCATGGGAGGGGTCCATGGACTGGATGCTGCACCAGAGAAGGTACCAGAAAAATATTGTTAACCAGGCGGGACAGATGGGCCACCATACAAATGTGCCTTTGGTGTCGTTACACATATGGATGAAGTTGAAACTTGGGTTGTCTCAACCATGTTAGTAGATACAGGTTGAGAAACCATAATAGATTCAGTCATGGTTAACTATTCCAAAGAATATTGCAAAGGAAAACTCAAAGGTGAGTTGAAAGGAAAAGAACTAGGTGGAGTATGAGGAGAAGGAAAAGGATGGGCATGATGAAAATTATCCCTTGCTTGAATAGGAGAGGGGGGTTGAGGATATTCCTATGGAATCTCTTCGATACTCATAAAACTAAGTGGAAGTGGTTCACCATCAGGTCAAAGATATATATTTTTGGGTTATTTCTGAGACAGAGGAAGAGAATATGAAAGTCATGAAGTAATAGATGTAGATATTTAAGGTACCTCAGGTTGGGTTGTCTATGATTCAGTCTATTCAAGTTCAATAACCTTAGGTAATGAGATTTTAGGCACTTCCATTTTAACTGTGTTAGATTCACTAGCCAATGGAGAGGTAATCTCGGGCTTTGTACTCATAAGAAAATATGATTTTGGTGGATCTATCTTAGATGGAAGACCATAAGTAATATGTAACACCCCTGGTTGCATAAAAGATTACTGAGATCATTAAGTGAATGTTTTACTAAAAGACATTTTAAATGTCATTATATTTTGATGAGAAATATAAATGGTAATTACCTAGATTATAGGTAGTAATAATTTAACCAAAAAAATAAAATTGTTTTGTTTATTTAAAAGAAATAGTTACCCTCTGCCTTAGAAGGGTAATATAGAGAGGCAAGAAGAGCATAAAATGATCCCAGAGCTGGGTGGAACAAACCAGTGGGAAATTTTCTCAATGCAGTCGACCAAAGAGTACAAAGATGGTGGCTAGACAGAAGTCCTGAGGCCCATAATACTGACTGTAACTAGACTAGATCCAGCATAAAGAATAGAAGGTGCTTGGGGGAGAGTCTAGATGTGATTACTAGACTCATGGCTGGGAGGAGAGACCTTTCAAATACATTTACATTACAAGGTTTTCAGAAAATTGAGATATCAAACTTCTAAGGAATTTATTGCTAAAATATAAATATGGTTGTGTAGAAGGAATATAAAAATGTAATTTATAGTAGCTATGCATATCTATTTTATAGGTTAACAGTTGTTGAACATTAGCTTTTAAAAATTAAAGTGCAGGTAATTACATAAGGTAGAAGCTAACTATTGCACAAATAACCAGGGGTGATTCGTTACCCAGTAATGACACAGAAAATTACACCTATATTTGAATTATCTAACTCTCACATGAATGAAATAAAGAAAATGTCTAGAGTACTGTTAAGTGCAGAATACTGATATAAACCCCTTCTCGGACGCAATGATTTTCATTTAACCTATCATTGAAACATTACAACCTCTCGATAGAATATGTGAAAGTTATTACTATTAACGAAAAAAACAGGAGTAGCCATTAATCACCAAAGTATGGTAGTATCGATAGACGGCATCATGAGTAATCCACATATACATAAATATATCAAAATCTGATAGCACTGTAGGAGTCTATTGTAGAAATTAATACAGTAAATAATGTAGTCTCCTTCATATCAGGATGCCTCATACAATAAATAAAATGAGAAACGCAGTAACTCTTTCTTAACACAGTAAGCCCAAAAAGATTACTGGAGTATATAATTATTTAAAACATAATAGACAAGGCATATTGAAGCTGTCGGGACAGCCGAATTAGCAGCATTATCAACCTCCTTACAAACCTAATGAAAACAGAAATTATTTAGCATAAAAAGAAGCAGGATGAAGGCCCTTAAAACCATTCCTAATTACATATCAAAACTGGAGAGAAGTCAACAGTCGTAGCTAGTCGAACAACATAGAATATTACAGGTCAAGGTAACCGGTGCTTAATCAAAACAACCCTATTGCGCCATTAGGGAAACCCTCAAATAACTTAGTTTTGAACGGAAACCAAAGGCTTAGCTCCAACCTGAAAAACAATGTAAATGCCATAAGCTTCTACAAATTCAAGGGTCGCAGCCTTGAACGATAAACCCTCCTAAAGTGTGACTGGGTTTAGGCTTTCAACAAGAAAATTTTCTTTATGATGTTAAAATATCTGTCGTTGATGGCCTTGTATGTTTTTTGTCTTCCTCCATGTCTAGAACTATATAAGTCTCCACTGAATAGCAGCGAGACAACTTTAGGATGGGCGTAAAGCAAATATCTAAACTCATAACAGACTTCCAACCCTGACAATCAAAGTTCCAAGATGCATAGATGAAAGGTATACCTACTTTGTTGAGTGTATCGACCTCCTCTGTCATCACCTCTCGCAAAGAACAAAAGCTAGAGCCCTCGCAGAGCAGCACGACGCAGAGGAGAGACAACAATGACACCCCAAGGTTTCGACGCCAAGAGCTAGTTAGGTTAAACCCTAGCTCATCTCTACCATCCGATGGACAATAGAGAATCAACAACGGACAACCACGACAAATGGCAGGGTCAGATGGAGTGAACATCCCACATCATAGATCGTCGTCACGTGGAGCTATGGAAGAGGGCCCATACAACATAGAAAGCCATGGATTTGTGTGCCTAGTTAACTAGGAGGATCCCCGACCGGATCTCCCTACCTGTCAAATAAATTTAACATTTAAACACATTTAAGTTTTATACATAGTATCATGGTATTATACATTGTCGTGGATATGATCTCCTTTATTGACATTGTATATATCGTTTAATAGTTGTGAGTCCGTAGTTACATGCCATAATAATAAAAAAAAAAATTTATGGTTTTTCCTAAAGTTTATTATAGAAATTAAGTTTAGATGTTAGTAATGGTATCAAAGCTCAGGTTCATACACTAAGACTCTCTGGGAATAGCTATGTACTAGAACCTCATGCTGGTGTTTTTCTTTTGTTTTTTGTTTTTTGTTTTTTTTTTTTTTTTTTTTTTTTTTTGTAAATTAAATAAACTTATGTGTGAATAAAGATAAATAGAAAAGATCACGTCAGCAAAAGAAAATAAAGTTCATCATGCAAAGGGACTCCGGACCACCGGAATCGCCCAGAACAACTTATGTGAACGCCAATTTAGATATTTAGATATAGCTGGGCAAGGAATCCCAACAAGTTAATGCCATGTTACTTGAAACTGTGCAGTAGTTGCGTGCGAAAATCAACAATTTGAGGACAGACAATGGACGAATGCACTTAGAACAGGAAAGAATTATAAGGAATTTGTCCAATTGACAAAATCAGCGCCACCCAGACCCCAGTGCAGAAGATCAAGAAAAGACCCCAACTGCTCAACATGGAGAAGAAAACACTGAGTCAACTAAAATACATAGAGAGGATGAAGAGGGAAATTCGGATAATGTTTCCGACCAGCGTAAAACTAAGAAACAAAAGTCAGAATAGAAGTTAGAACAAAATTTAGAACTACAAGGGGAATTTAAGAAAATTAAGCCCTCGTTCTTTGAGGGAGAATCTAAAGAAGCTGTGGAGGCCTGGTTAATCAATATGGGCAAGTACTTTCAAATTTACGAGTACACTGACAAACTGAAGGCATGATTGGTTGTTTATCAATTAAGGGGAAAGGAGATTCTCTGGTGGGAGGAAATCAAGATAGTAAGGAAAATTGCCGAAGAACAGGTTACGTGGAATGAATTTCAAAAACATTGTTGGCATTATGATGCATGTGTTATACTTGATGGCAACCCTCTCATAGAAGATCATCTCACTTGTATACATTCAGATGAATCTACAGAAGAAATATCAGATGTGACAGAGTGCATGGGTTACCGAACAGCAAAAAGGGATCAGATGACAGTTCACAAGTAAGCTTTGCCATCAAGTCCAAAGGGGGAGATTGTTGGCATTATGGCTAAAGTGTTGTCCTTGATGGCAACCCATTCAGGTGATAGATCACAGTACTTCAAGTCAGCAGCAGAGATTGATGATCAGCTATCAAATATTGAAGAAAATAAGAGGTACGCGGCGCCACAAAAGGCGCAGCTGCGGAGGTACGCGATGCCACAGAAGGCACAGCTGCGGAGGTGCGAGGCACCACAGAAGGCACAGTGTAGAGGCGCCACAGGAGATGCCACAGAGGTGCCACAGAAGGCGCAGTGCGGAGGCGCCATAGGAGATGCCACAGAGGCACCACCGAAGGCGCAGTGCGGAGGCGCCACAGAAGGCGCAACTGCTGAGGTGCGTACCCCCAGTGCACTTACTTCAAGGCAGAGAAAAGCACACGTGGGGTTTCTTATGTTTAACTCTTGGTATTTAGCCGATGGTATTGTGTTATTATGGTTTTGGCCCATGGTATTGTTTTATATTATTATTATTATTGAGC
>APFE031174024.1:0-16835 GCA_000404065.3 Pinus taeda | reverse complement strand
TGTTTTCTTCACTAGTTCTGGTATGCATGACATATGCATGGTGATTCTTGGTCATGATCTGTCAGCGGCATGGATGATTGCCTAGATTGATAGTGGATTTCCCAGCCTTGCCATTTCCTGGATAGCCATGGTGATTATGGGTTTACTTTGATTATTTGTTTTTGGTTGGTTTTCATGTTCCTTTAGATTGGGTTGAGTTATTAGTTCCTAGAATCCCTCATTGGATAAATGCTTTTGAAGCCCTGTAGCATCATGGATTGAGTTACTAGTCCTGGAAGCTTTGGCTAGAAAAATGCTCTGGAAGCCCTTATTGGGTCGAGTTACTAGTGCTACAAGCCTTGGTTGGACAAAGGATTTGGAAGCCTGCCGATAGTTGTGGGTTGAGTTACTAGTCCTGGAAGCCTTGGTTGGAAGAAACAACCTCGAAACCTTGGAAGGCTTTGATGGATACCAATTTGATGATGGTTTTGTGATGTCCGACCGTGAGGTGGAATCACTATTTGATGTGTTGAGGTGGATGGCCTCTGGAAGCCCTCGATGATTTTTTATTGATGTGTTCTACAAGATTCGACATTCATTTTGGGAATATGGCGTAGGGGTGAATGGTTGAAGAGATATTTGACTCAACCATTCTATGATCGGGTGGAACGTGAAAGTCTGATCCCAGGTTTGGATTTCACATCAATTGATCAATGTATCTATGACCTAATGCATGGAATGGAAGTTGATGTATTGTAGCTTTAACGGTTCTTAGCAATCCTCAGCTAAGTATGAAACCCTTATGATAGGAATTGTCATTTACACCTGTAGATTAGATATTCGTGATATCTTTGACTAAATTCTTGTCATGGCTATCTTGGGTCCAATGAAGGTCTTAAACAAGTATTTTATTTAATACTGTCATTTCCATGTTGTTGTATTTTTTTGAATAGATGGTTCAATTATGGGAAGTGACCTGATCTTTGGGCATGAAAAAGTGGCTCAAATACCAAGGTCACTCACATAGCACTAACAAATTTAGTCTCTGGTCATTGGAAGACAAGTTTGTGAAAGTGAATTTGGGTTTTTCAATGTTGTCATTCCTATATCATAAGAGTGGTTGAGGCTTAAGTTGTCCAAAAGTTTGGTGGGACCCAAGGGAAAGTTGTATAAAGTATTGGATTGGTTCCTCAGGGTCCTATAGCTGATGCTGAATCTCTATATCATGTGTTTTCATCAGTTCCACTTCGTTAATGTGACTTAGGAGGTCAAATAATATTATACTAGCCTCTTGTCACATTTTTACCCTAGCTAGTTGGATGATTGGGTAGATTTGGGATGAGGGTGTTACAAGAAACCAATAGGATAAGATTTAGGAGGCGCGTTCCTTGTTTCAACTCATCAATAACTCAGTTGGCTCATTAGGAGTTACTAACTCTCAATTGTTGTGAGTTCACCAACAGACCATATCCACTTTTGCAGGAATTTTCAACAAAAGGAACCCTCCTTTCAAAGAGGATTCCCCTCAGTCACTTTTGCATAGATAAGAGAAATTTGTAGCTAAGTAGGGATTTTAATTTTAGAGGCAACATAGTGGCTATTAGAGAAGTAGACATTTTCTTGTTATTTTCATTGTTGTGTTACATGTTTACATAGTTTTTAGGTTAATGAGAATAATCATTTTTCTCTCGGTCTAAGTTTTCTTCAAGTGAGCTAAGTCTTTATTTTTTAGGGCCAAACCCAACTACACCAACCCCTTCATTTGTGCATTTACCTATGACTTCCTTTTGCATGCACTTAGTTTGTTTGTGATGTTCTGCAAAATTGGTTTATGAGAAGACAATTGTCTCTGCATGGTGATAAGTGAGCTCTCTTGGGAAGGTTGGTTTTGTACCCTACATGAAAAACCACCAAATTTTTTTTTCTTTTTATGTGATCAGTAGATTTTGTTATAAATTCAACTCATCCTTTCACTGATATTTTGTCTTTGAAAGTTATAGTTTTGGTAGCCATTTGATCACTTTGTTTTCATTCGCTGAGCAAGTATTTTGTATGTAAATAGGATCTAATAGTTCATATCATAGAATAACCTTATTTTGTATGCATAAGCATCACCCCCTTCAACACTCCTTCCATTTCTATTCAGTTCTACAAATAGTCTACTTATTGGAAGTTACCTTATGGAGCTATAGGAGACTATTAGTTTTTCTTTTCCCTTGCACAAATTAGTCTACTAATTATATCTGGGCTTCGTAACGTCTCTTTCACCCTTCGATATATTCCACCCATCTTCTTCCACCTTCATACCAATCCTAGAACCATAATATTTCTTAGATGATTTCATGTAGAAAAACAAGGCATCTTGTAGAAATCAAGTAGCAATCCCATAGGAGTACACAAAGTTTGCCATAACACACCCAAAATTGCCCATAAATATTTCTTTTTTCTTCTCATCACTTCACAATGTCTTCTACTCCTTGAAAATGAACTTGAGGAGACTAGAGACATTCTAGATACCTTTCTTTAATCATTGTAGTTTCAATCGTGCAACTAGGATATATTATTTTGTTTATGTTTTAAGTAGAATGAAAGTAGTTTACCTTGATTAGCTTTGAGAATTTAACCTCTTTTAAAATTATAATAGAATTTACCTTTTTTGTGATAGCATGGATTTGTTTCCTGCAACATAGATCAAAGTTACTTTCATGGCATTTACTTTCATGCAACTAGCTTAGGGTCACTTCCCTTGTATTTACCTTTTGCAAGATAGATTAGGATCTCTTTTCTAGAATTTACTTTCATCAAAATAGGTTAGTGCTTCTTTCATGTAGTGGAACAAGTTATGTTCTAATCATCTCTTTTCTTGCAAATTTAAACTAAGTTAGTTTTCCTCTTTGTATTTTGCAAATGGGTATCTTTACATCTAAATTCAATTCATTACTTCAGAACAACCTAAGTAGAATCTAGCTTGATGTCCATATAGCGTTGATGCCTCTTATGTTTGTACGAATTCTAGATTGATAAATTAAAGCTAGTAGCCCTGGGACTTGCAACATTCTTGGTGTAATATCGAGACTCAACAATGTCCCCTATATCAAATAACACCGTTTAGGTGTTCAGTACTCATTAATTATGGAACATTGATATTTATAGTTTCACCTATTTAAAGAGTTAGGAAAATATTAGAAAAATTTCAATGATTGTTGTAATTGGAGCTCTATCAAAAGAGAGGTTTTCATACCTTAAGAAGTAAGTAACCATTATTTTTTTCCTATAATAATCATTATTTCAAGTGTATCTTGTACGCAATTTATTTTATTTGTCTCTTGTATTTATATTTTACATTATTATTCATTGAATACCTTATATACAATTAAATTCTAAGGGTTAAGGATCACTTAAATGGTATCAAACATTTGTAAGCTACCATGCATCCAAATTTTAGCATAATTTTTTGAGGCTAGGGATGCATAAAAATTTCTTTAAATAACATGGAGATCTATCATTTAATTTTTAAATATGTATGTAATATGAAATCTATGATTGTGGACATAAGTGTCTTCCCTAGGCGAGTCCACTAAACCTAGGGAAGACATTTGTTAGAGTCCATTTTGTCACATATGGTCAATAGGCTTGTTAATTAGATCAATCAACATACTTTTACACCTTGTCATCATCATCACAAAAATACCTAAGCATGAATCTCCCTAAACCTAGAGTTTTTTCCTTTAATTGCTTAATTTTAGTGACTTTAAGGACCAATGCACCTTGGCCCTTTCAGAGACTACGTTGACCAGCAGGTTGACCTTCTATGGACCTACATTGATGACTACCAGGTTGTCCAATATTGGGGATGCGTTGATTCTAGAAATTTGGGAAATATAAAAGAATCCCAAAGCTTCCTCTTATGGAAGCTTCTAAGAGTTGTTACAACCATTTACCTTGGATGAAAGTCTTGAATCATATCCTATCCTACCTTGGATATTTGACCTCTTATCCATTGAGTTCATCCTCCCTTCAAGAGTGGTTCTCAAGACTAGATTGGTAAATCGATAAGAATTCTTAACCTACCATCCTATTTTATATATTTACTCTCATCCACAAGATAGGATTTGAATTTTGGAGATATATTTTAAACTTATGATTCCACTGCGATAATCATTATTCCATGCATTAGGGTGACATAAAGATACACTTTCTGCCAAGGAAGGTGTTGTAGCGGCTACAACCACCATCCAAAATTCTACCTTAGCTTCGCTTTGGAGCCTCCCTAACAACCATCCTCAGCAGCATGTCTTGTACTATCAAGTACATAAGCTTCATTGGTTTCCTAGCAGCATGACAGCCTCTACATAATGGCTTCCTTCACTACCCTCACAGGCTGCTTCATCGGAGTGGTCCAACTAATGGTTGAGCAACTCCCTCAAGAAATTATGTAATTATGCAGGGGAACCAGCCTTCCCTCCAAAATTTGTGCGATCCAGATTGGTAGCCTGCGGGGCTTAGGAACTACACAATCTTTTCAATCAACCTTCCCAGTGAAAACTATGCAATTTGACCTAGCAGGACTGCTCAGCCAAGAAATTGCACATTTCTGGGTAGTAATCAGTTGCTCCTCCCAGAAATTGTGTAATCCCTCTTGGAAACCAGCCTGGCTCCCTCCCAGAAATGCACAAATTTCTCCCTTAGGCAAGCAGGCTGTTGCATGTGTCATCAGGTTGACCAGTTCCACTCGGGTCTGAGAAAACTTGACTTGCATGCTAGGTTTCTTTTTCAAGAAATATAAAAAAGAAACATGCAAGCATCCCTAGATTTTAGGGAGCTATTTTTCACAGGTCGAGGTTATATGCAAAGATCTTTTAGGAACATTCCTCCAAGTGTCACTTTTTACTAGATTTGTGCCATGTGGGTCATGAGCGTCAAACTTATTTATTCGATGCTTCAAAGCTCAGCTCTTCACATCCATCTTAGAGCTCTAACATCCCATAGCACATCCAAGAGTCTTCGACACATCTGGCTCAGCTATTTTTAGGTAAGTCCATTTAACTTATATTTTGCATCATTTATGTGGATTTTTGTGTTTTGGCTTCTGTGAGTGTTATCTACTTGATTTCTATGAACAACTATTGTCATTTACATAAATATTAGCTTTTACAAGCATAGTTTCAATTTTTGTTAGCATCTCAATGTTTTCGCATGCATGACACTATTTTACACGAACGGTCGCTGATTCGACAACTCGCTTCGCACATATGCAAGTTATTTTATTTTCTGAATCTTGCATGCATGATCATTTACTCCTGCATACACTCAGTATCACCATGAATTCACATCCACATCTTCTTTCAATTCCCCATCAGTTGGTCTGGGCAACATTGGCATGGACTCTACCACACAAGGGCAGCATTGCAAAATCCTAAGAGGGAAGGCTCTGCCTTCCTCCCATAAAATGTGCATTTCTTCCAATTGAATGTCCTCCAGTCTTTCCTTGCACAATTCTAAGATGCAGTGCCTACTAGCCCATAAATTGCGCAATGCAGTCCCTGGGCCTACATCTCTTTCTAGCTGGAATTGCGCATTGCTCAATCCTAGCACCTAGCAGGGTAGTCTGGATTACACATTGCGTAATTCCAGTAGCCAGCCAACCTCTAGACATTCTAGACTACCTTTTGTGCAATTCCAACATCCAGTCTCCTAGCCTCTGAGTGGAAATTATGCAATTGTTCCCAGTTAATCCCTAGGTATGTTGCATGTCATTCTTCAAGTTTTTTTTGGTTTTAGAAGACATATTTCTTGCCATGCATGTCACCATGTCTCTTGATATAGTAGGGGCTCATTCGTCACTCAACAGTTCAGGATCAATGGCCTCAAATAGAGCAGGACCAAAGGACATCGACAAAAGCACAACTGGAGTCGCAGTTGAGCGAGTGTCTACAAGTCTAGTGATCTATGAAGACACCAAGTTGATTGTAGAAAAAGACATCAAGATGAAATGGCAAGTGGTTAATGATGCATTATCAGGAACTTTTGGGGGATATCTCAAAGACCACCAAGTCTATGTGAACATTCACAAGTCTGACTTTTATTGAATTACATGTAGGTATCACATGTTCCCATGTGCGGATGTGATACATTGGATAGTCTCGCACACTGATCGTGAGACGATGATATTGTGCAGTGTCAGCATGATGGATATTTCTACCCTCAAGGCACAAGATTATCAGAAAATGTATCATTTTTTGAAGCTAGTGATCACCATGGAGACACCTTTTAGCCTACCCAGTAGTAATGCCAACTCCAGGGATATCTTGAAGAACTGGGTAAACAAGCCAACCAAATTCAAGATGATACCCAACCAGATTTACAAGATGAAGATACTGCGAAAGGCGTATTAATATATGATCATCTTTTCATGTCACTTGTATGGCCAAGAGACAATGGAGACCTACCCACAAAGTTGGGTGATCTCGTTAGACCAAATGGCCATTGAAGGAAAAGCATGAAACCAGTCTGACATTATTAGGTCCCTATACTACTAGTGTAACCCCTTATTATTATTAGTGCAACCTCCTTATTATATTATTGTGCCCATGTAATCCCCATATTGTTATTATTATTCCCCATAGAAGCCCAATATTTTTATTTTTGTGCCCTTACATTGTTATTGTTATGTTAGCTCTTATTACATTATGACCCCTTAGACTCCTATATATAGAAAGGAGGTCTTGTCATTTGTATCATCGAAGAATTATTCATTTGTGTAATGTAAAAGAGTTTTTCCCCTCAAAGAGTCTTATCTATAAGGCATTGATCTATTTTTTCTATCTTTTTGTGAGCTGGTTTCATAACATTTACTATTAGAGCTTTGGATTCTAGAGTTTCGTTGTTCCAAACAGGTCAGCATGGAATTTTTGTTGTAACCTTTTTGCAGCAATTATTCAGAAGCTAAAACAAAAACCCATTTGAGCCAAAATTATTCGGCACTTTGGGTCCAAATTTCAGAGCTTGTGTCGCTATATTTTCTGAGATATGATTTCAGGAAGTTAAGGTTTTTACAGACTCCCGAATTACATTCCAAACAGGTGACCTAGGGAAAATCATGATAACTTTTATTTTGAGAATGAAATTGAAATTTCGTAAGAAGTTTAAGAAAGAGGACAACATGTAGTTTTCGGTATAGCAATTTGAGGTACTAAGGTCGAAACAGTTACACTGGCACTTCATACAAGCTCACTCTGCTAAACTATTCTATAATCAGGTCACCATGGGAGACATGGCATAACTCTTCCTTGGAGAATCTAATCTTGATTAGACTTGCGGGGTTAGAAATAGACTCAGAGGGCTATAATTGACCAAAATTTTAGAACTTAAAGATATGAAAGTACAGAATTACAGTCACCTCAAGATTGAGCTCGTAAAATCATTAAAAAGAGAGATGGGGAAGTTTGATGGCAAGGATCCGACAAAATTGCATACTGAAAATGGAGAAATATCTTGATCTACATGGTGTACCACTATCACAAAAGGTACATATTTCATCTAGTTATTTAGAACCAAGTCAATTTTTATGGTATAAAGGGTTTTGTTCTCATAAACCACTTGTCATGTGGTCAATTTTCACAAAGGAAATGATAGCACATTATGAGGATACAAAGAGAAACACCTTCTTTAGCCAATTGATAAATATCAAACAAAAGGGTTCAATGGTAGAGCACATTAAGGGCTTCCAAAAGTTGATTATAAGGGTAAATGATATTCCAGAGAAGAAAATGGTTGATGTCTTCATAGGGGCTGTAAAGAATAACATTGAACATGAGGTTCGTCTTTGGGAACCTGATTCATTGGAGTAGGAATTTAGGTTGGAAAGAAAAATTGAAAGAGAAATTATGGAAACAAGGAATCCCACCACTCACGACTATAATTATGGAAGTGTTTTTTCTCGTTGCCTTCCACAACCTACAAGGTTTACACCACAACAATTGGAAGAAAAAAGAGAAAAAGGGATTTGTTACAATTGTGATAACAAATACATTAAATATCATAAGTGTGCTGAGAAAAAAATATTTTACATAGATTATGAACAGGAGGAAGAAAAGGATCAGGAAACATCAAAATAAGAGGATATAGACTAGGAACCCACCCCAGAGAAAGAAGAAATTAATTCGACCATATCTTGTAAAGCGTTGGAAATAGTTACCACTCCCCAAACTCTCAAGACAGAAGGACATATCAAGAAGAAAAAGGTTCAAGAAGTGAAAGATCACATTGAGAAAGAAGAAATGAATCCAACCATATCTTGTAATGTATTGGCCAAAATTACCACTCCTCAAACTAACAATATAGAAGGACATATCAAGAATAAAAATATTGAAGAAGTGAAATATCACATCGAGCATCAACAAATGAATCCGACCATATATTGTAATGCATTGGAAGAAATTACCAATCATCAATCTCTCAAGATAGAATGACATATCAAGAAGAAAAATATTCAAGTAGTGAAATATCACATCGAGCATCAACAACAAGTTCTCCAATTTTTAAAGGACCACACCACTTTGGTGTAGAATTGAATGAAACAACAAGTAGATCAACATTGCAGTGAAGGAAGTTTTTATGTCGGCAACTAGGTATTTTTACGGCTACATCTCAAACAAGCTATTTATGAGAAGGAAAGGTTGGCAATACTACATGCACTTAAGAAATGGTGACCTTAGCTAATGGGAAGACACTTCAAGGTAAAAATGGATCATGATAGTCTTAAATACTTTTTAGAACAAATATTATATTTAGAAGAACAAAAAAAATGGGTCACAAATATGTTGGGTTAAGACTTTGAAATCATCTACAGAAAAGGGAAGCAAAATGTTGTTGCAGATGCACTCTCAAGAGAGGATGAGGATGTGGAAGCATTGTTTTGTGCTATTTCTATTATCCAACCAGATTGGATAAATGAACGCGGGGATGAATTGAAGAAGGACGAAGAAATGTGGCCACTGATTCAAAAGTTGCAGAAGATCCCAGTTCAAACAATATTCCCATAACTTGACAGGGAAGAAAAAATCATATTGGAACCTAGAGGAGTCAAATAAACAAGAACTCAACAGCTATGAAATCCATTAATTTCGGAGTATCTAATCAAGTGGAAGAACTTACCCATTGCAGATTCTGCATGGAAAGATGAAAATTTTATACATAAGCATCCATAACTACTCAAGCATTGAGGACAACACATTTTGAAGGAGAGGGGAATGTTAGGTCCCTATACTACTAGTGTAACCGCTTACTGTTATTGGTGCAACCCCCTTATTATATTGTTGTGCCCATGTAGTCCCCATATTATTATTATTGTGGCCCACAAAACACCAATATTGTTATTATTGTGCCCTTACATTATTATTTTTATGTCGTCTCTGATTACATTATGACCCCTTAGAACTCCTATATATAGATAGGAGGTCTTGTCATTTGTATCATCAAAGAATTGTTCATTTGTGTAATGTAAAGGAGGCTGCTTCCTCGAAAAGGCTTATTTCTAAGGTGTTGATCTATCTTTTCTATATTTTTGTGAGTTGGTTTCATGTTGGCTCATAGGCTGAAGGAATAGGTAACAGGAGCTTGACATTTTCCCAAAGGTCAGAAAGAAGAAATCTACATGTCCATGTACAACTTGGATGCAATCTGTGCTTGTCATTAATTCCCAGGCATGAAGTGGATATGGACATCGACGGAGACCTATATGAACACTTATTGTAATTTGTTTTCTGAATGTTGCTTCGTAGGACTTATCGCATAGCTGTCAGATCATTTTGTCAGCTCGATGTGTAAGATGATATTTCAGCAACATCCACCTTGCATGTCGAAAGCAACAATAGAGGAACTAATCGATATTTCAGATTGGTATGCCTCACTGCCCGACACCTTCATACATATGTACAACATGGAGAATCCTCCACATGTCTTTCCGAATTTTTCCACAAACAAGCTCGTCATGCAGGAAGTATCATACCACATCTCGGTAGGACTACCAGCTAGGCTGCATCAGAAGAACAAGGCACCTTGGCCCACTCTTCCATTTGCATATCGGGTTGTATGAGATACAAAACCTCAAGCATGCAGATATTGAAACAAGGGAGATCAAGAAATATCCTTTCCATGTCCAAAGCTTCAATCTGTATGACTTACATTATATTGTGAAATATCATTGCACAAGAGTACAGTTTCAATGGATCCATGGGGCATGTCCTTGGGCAGAGGAAGACCCATGGAGATATTTTTACAGCTTCTCCAGGCCCAATGTGTCAGTTGACATCACTATGGAATGGTTAGTGATGTAGCATGAAGTGGTATCTAGGAGAGCAACAGTAGTGGTAAACATACAAGCACGCAACAAAGGCGAAAAGAAGATTGTCGAAAGAACAAAGGCAGAACAAAGATGCAAGTTCAGAGTAGATCCACCTGTGTAGAAAGAAGCTTTTGCAATAGTGGCAAAGAGGCAACATCATGATAGGAGGAACGCGCAAAGCCAGAGAGAAAAACATAGGATGGAGGAAACAGTGAAGGAGTTGCATGATTTGAAGGAGCAACTCGAGAAGGAACAAGAGATGCATGGATAGGAGAAGGAAGTGTAGCAAGAATAGGTACAACAAGGGGTGCAACATGCACAAACACATGAAATTGCACCAGTACAGGTAGTGGACTCACGTGAACAGCTAGCACCAAGAAGATAGGGTGAGCAGTCACAGGAGAAGGACTTCGCCCAAGAGATTGAACAAGCACTTGAGCATATGGATACAGATATGGAGCAACAACAGTTAGAGCAAGACATCAACATCATGCCTTACCACAAAGAGGTTGGCCTACCATCTTCACCAGATCCAGAAGTGGAGCAAGTCCCTAGCAACCAAGGAGACACTGAGATCCTTGGAAACAATCTAGAAGAAGATATGCACAACATATCATTCGACGAGTCACATCATAGAGTTGTGAAATCTCGGATAGTGTCTACTCCAGATGATCACGCATCTCATAGGAAGTTTGAGGAACAAGTGATCATGTCTGACATGCACAAGCATCCAACAACATTGGCTGATGCTAATAGATCATATACCGAAGCCACTAGCTCGAGTGTTTGCTTCTTGATAGCTGAGAATGAGCAAATGGCTAAGGAGTTAGAGACGGCCAAGAGGGGAGGAGAACTAGTTATAGCATCTGCCAAAGAAGAGTTGCAGAAGGAATTACTAGATGAAGTATTGTCCCTTGAGATAGTCATGTAAGCATTGTATTCCAAGTTTGGTACCGTGCATAAGGCAGTTGTCCATCTCAACAGTTGGCAGCAATGATGTTCTAAGAGAGAAAATATCTTGCCAAACATGCATACTATTGTTGACTACATGCAAACATGGACAATGAAATAGAAGGGAGCCCCGTTACACTTGCCCAGGATGATTAAGTCCAATGCAATCAAGCTAAAGGCATGCATCTAGAGTCAGGTGTAGAACTATGAAGCACTCCAGCAACGCATCACTACTTTGGAGGCTTCCCATGCATGGCCATTCAGAAGTATGGATGTTGTTGTGTGCACAAATGTGATCCCATATATTGGGACACTCACTGAGGTAAATACAAAGGCAAAAGTCCAACTAGAGCTTGACTCATACTTTCACGAGTTGATGTGCATAGAGACCAGCACAGACTTGGTGATCAGTGCAGACACATGCATCAATATGTCACTGGTCCAGCCGCACACAAGGCAATGATGCACATGTTATCAGAGGAGTTGGATAAAGGAGCCCAAGTAGTGTACTCAGATGCAATGAAAGCAAGAGTTTTTTTGCAAAAAGATGTCACCATAGAGTACACGAACACCATCATGGACTACCGAGCTTGGCAACAATTCACTACTATCGATCATCAGGAGGATGTCGAAGAGTTAGTCTTCCCACAGTTGTCTGAGTCATAATGCTGTCTTGCATGGATTTCTCAAGCC
This sequence comes from Pinus taeda, assembly GCA_000404065.3. NCBI lineage: Eukaryota > Viridiplantae > Streptophyta > Pinopsida > Pinales > Pinaceae > Pinus > Pinus taeda. The sequence goes on along the minus strand of APFE031174024.1, from coordinate 4,867 downwards.
TATTTTTGTCTCACATGGTTACATGTGCAGATTGTAAGCAAGATATTTTCAAGTGGAAGTTCAAGTGTTGATAGTTGGCTGTAATATTCATAGAGTAGATGAAGGGTCATGAGGGTATGTGAACAGCTGCAAAGGGGAATGTTAAAGGCCACACTACCCTTTTCTATATATAGTTCCTCATAACTCATTGTATACGATATTAGTTATCCAAGCTTCCGATAGGAGTGTCTTAGAGAAATCTTGGAGAGTATTGTAATGATCCTTAGCTTCTCCAATGTGCAGAGCTAGTATATCTCTTTGGAGGAGCAAGTGGCAGTGACTGCAATGTTCTGTTGTTGAAACTAGTGGTTGGTCATGGTTGTATTTTATGACTAGAACTTTCACTTCTTAATATAACAGAGCCAGCATGTTTCATGCATATGTCATATTGTATTTCATCTATATTGTTTACTCTAAATGTAATATATTATATATAATATATATATAATATATTATATATATATATATCATATATATATATATATATATATAGATATATATATATATAGTATATTATATATATTATATATATATATTATATATATATATATATATATTATATATATATATATATGTTTGCTTACGCATGCATGTGTAGCCATTTTCTGTATATGTATGTATGAATCTTACTGAAATGTATTGTTTGTTTAACCATCACTTTGGATGGCTAGCTTACTTGCCTTCCATGTTGTGATGCATATTTTCTCATGTGTTCCCTTCTTAACTCCATGCTTTCACAGGTTTCCAAGGGGCGCAGTCACCTCACCCTTCATGTGTTAGAACCGCTCATGCACCTTCCTTGACTTGCTTCATATGTCACACCCTTGCTACCAACAGGGACATATTACTTGCCTTTGTGTGAAACCATGGTCAAGGTGATAACGTACAACCCACTTATGGGACTCCTACATCAAACGTTTTGAGATCTAGTTGGGACTTCTTAGTGGGGGGATCCCCTGACATGTTGGCGGGTCCAACACCATCAACATTTCTGGCGCTAGAAGGAGTGCTCGATGACATGTTGTGTCCTGTCATCCTATTTTGAACCTTTGCACATCCATCATGGATTCTATTACACTCACCCCTCCACAATGTTTTCCCATATTGAACCTCTCAACATCACGAGGGAGTGTTTTGATCTCTTGTTTGAATTCACATATGATGGTGAAGGCGAATTGGCCTAGCCTTTGTTATTACAAGAATTATTTGACATGCTTGATAATAAATATGAATATTCTGATGAAGAGGCCAGCATTTTTCTTGCATATATACTTCGTAAATCCCCACAATGGTGGTGCTGTAGTCTGCCAGCTGACAACGTGCACTCACTTGAGGAGTTTTCTGATCTCATTCAATCTACTTTCCATCATTTTGATCCAAAACCTCTTGACTAAAAAATGTTACAACAATGGAAGGCCTCGCATGAATCACCTATGGATTTTTGGGAGCACTTCTGTGATTTGTAGTTTGAGGCTCCAAAAATCCAAATGAAATTTCCATATCTTTGGGATAGATTTGAATACTATCTTAACAAATTAGTCCATCCCAAGAAGAAGTTTGAGCCAAAGCCCTGCTCAACATAGTTCAGCGATGGAGCTACGTAATCACAGATGGATACGGTCACTATCCCAATTGATTGTCCATCGTCCCCTCATCAGATAGCTCCACCACTTCAAAGTGATGCGAGAGAACAAGCACGTACGTTCGTTCAACTGTCACATCCTCCCAACATCACTTCACTTAATTTTCGTTCAAATTTGGTTGTGAGTCCATTGATTTGTCACATGAATTTTGTACCTCAACCTCCTTCTTCATACTCAGATGATCCTCCAGATGATATTGTCTTTTTTTCTTCCATTCCAAACTCTACACTTGTTGTAAATGAGGATCAAGCCATCGACAGAGTTGGTGTTGCACAACCAACATGCATTGTTATTCATGAAGAGTATGACTGGGAGCTTGAGCATCAACACTCAATGAAGGATGACTCCCTTATGTCTGAGCCTCCTCCGTTCTTTCGTGACATATTTGGTGAACCTGCCATCCATGATTTCATATGTGTATCATCATCTGCAGATGCACCCATTGTTGATCATTTGCAGGACAAACCGGATGTCAGTCCATCATTTGACAATGTAGAGTACCAATTATCGATTGAAAATCCACTTGACTTTTCATTTGCCCTTTCAAGAAACACAGAGGGTGAATTTGTCCACCACTCATCTACCCCTCTATTTGATACATCAGATCATGAGGATGCCGATGAAATCATTGATTTTGTTGATCGTAGCTATCGTGATCTATTTACTCCCGAATTCGATCATGATGATGATTCTATTGCAGTTGATTTTTCGAAGCCACCTATTTATGATGATCTATCTGTCAACAAAGCCAAAACCCCCCAGACTGTCAAGGCACTTCAGCATTATGGTTATGACAGGCCCTTGCTATCCTGTGGTTGGCTTCACTTCCAATCAGGAAATTGTTGAAACACCAAAGGCTCCTCATCACTCATTTGTATGAATTGAAGATCAATATCACACACAGGTCATTCTTCCTCCACTCAAACTACACAATCCTATCACAAATTCATTAGAGGAAACTTACATTGCAAGAACACGTGCACAATGCAAGTTGTATTTGTTTCTTTTATTTGCTTGCATGTCATAGTCAAGAGTATGTGTCTACTTCACAACTGCACATGGTGTCACATAACACCGTGACAAGTCCACAGACTATAGGATAGTACTTGCACTGACTTATGTTCTCTGGACGCTATTAAACTTGGAGTGTGTTTGTCTTCATTGTTATATCTTTCATGTTTGTTGGTTCGCACAACTATGTTGCTCACGAACCATGCCTTCACTAACATGGGTCAACCAATGCGCTCATGGTTACATTGGAAGTATTACTTCACATGATCATGCCCATGCACCATTAGCTTAGGAGTAGGAGTAGTGTTTGTTTTTTGTTCGTTTGCTTGCATGCTTGTTTGCTTAATTACCTTGCATGTTTTTTTGTTTTCTTTCTTCTTTTCTTTCCGCTTTCCTTTCGCAGTTACTTCTTCTTTTGCTTTGTTTTGTGTTTTCTTGCTTGTTTTGCACTCATATGTTAGTTTCCCATGAAACCATGTGTGACTCTTAAAACAAGCTGGGTAAAGTACAAGAAAACTTGTGTAGTTATCAATACTTGGTTATCTATCGTCATGCCTCCGTATGAAGAACTTGTTATCCTCATTTCATGATACACCAATGGAAAATATGTACTTTTTGAAGTGAACCTTGTTGAAAACACAATGCTTGCATGCTAACTAGTATCACCTACACTAGTCAGTTGTTTTTAGGTAAACTCTTGGTAGCGCAACGCAGTCAAGTAGAGTAAGGTGAGCGAGAAAACCTTAACAAGCACATCAGAGGTATATATAAACTAATTCTCTGAAGGAACAACCTCTTCTGCTCTTAGTAAATCGGGATCCCTCTTCTGCCTTTGAAATGAATAAGTGCTATTCACAGTTATGAAAATGAAAAATGAAAAAAATGAAAAGTGAAAAAATTTCAAAAACGAAAAATGAATAAGGTGAAAGAAGAGAAAGCCTTCCTGCATAGAGAGGTGATGAAAGTAACTCCATCGATGTACTGGCCGGACCGCTAGGGTATTTTCCAGGTCTACTAGTAGCATAGCAACACCAGAGACGAAACTAAAACTCTGACGACTATATTGCTTGTGTACCAATATACCCTCGTTCCCAATCAAAACAAATGTATTTTATTGGCTTGGAATGTGTGTGGACCAACCAAGAGCTTGGCAGATGCTACATCTTACAATCAAGCAAGTCTGGAAACCAAGATGAATAAAGAATTGAACAATAATTCCGGAGGTGTTAGACTTGCTTTTCACGAACAAGATCCAATCATAGAGATGGAGTTCTACCAATGTGCATGAGGGATTCACTAGGGAAGCAATACCATACCACGTGCATTCATATTGGCAGAAATATATTGAGGAAAAAATGGCATAGTATATTGGGCATATATTAAGGGGTGTCATGCGGAAAGAGTTATGTTTGCGGACAAACCTAACCTCCCTAGGAGTCTAAGACTCTCTAGTGACAAACAAACCAAACAAGAGCAATCCTTCTCTAAACGTACGTTATTCTATGAGAAACCAAGTGTTTTTCGATCTTACCTTAGGTCCAACGCTTGTTGTAGCAGTCCAGCCTTGCTGATCCAGATGAGCTCCTCCTTCACTTTAAGACCTGCATACACTAACAAAGCAAACGATTACATAACACCTGAATATTCATCATAAAACAAAGCATATTCATCACATAGACCAAGGAGTACATGAAATAATTCATTAACAACAAATCATTGAGAAGAATGGACTTATTTGTATTAAGGAAACAAAAAAGGAACCATTACAACCTGAGCCTTGGTGTTGTGCAAGCTCCTCCCAGGGTCCAACAAGAGATTTCCTCTACTTTGACAAGCTCACCCACTCCCAATATGGCAACAAGGAAGGATAGTGATATCTCCTCACAAGTCAACAATGGAAGTCCTAATTCCAGCAGCATTTACCCTTTAGAATGTTCAGCTTTCAACCTCCCCTCCTCTGGCCCAATGCCTGTATTTATAGTATTCTAGAGGAGGTTATTCCGTTCCAACATCAATGGGATACTCCCTCTTTTGGATGGGGTAGCTCCTCTCTTGATGGGATAAGCTCCTCTATCATAGGGATGCATGAACCATCTGGAGGCGCTCAATACACGTCAAACACTCTTCTAGAAGGCTCTAGAAGTGACACAAGTAACTTTTTAAAGATGAAACTC
>APFE031174020.1:47075-95670 GCA_000404065.3 Pinus taeda | reverse complement strand
TATGTGGTGTCCAGAGTTCTTACAAGTGGTATCAGAGCCAAGTTTCGAAGTTAGCCAAGTGGATGAATCCTCAGAATGCCGAACGAAGGTGGTGGGCCCCGGTAATATCACAATGGGATCCGTGGATGAGCTCAGTTAGACAGATGATGTGCTTCAGATTCTTCATGGACATGTCCTGGTCCCAACACGGTGAAGAGGATTTGACTTGGGATAGAGCAAGCTCTCAAGGTAGGTGGTGCTCCATGTAAGGCGTGTGCTTCCAACACATTGGAGCGGAGAATCCTGGTTGGTAGAGAGTGGACAGATGGATAATCGTTTGAGGGGAGGCTCGATGGTCCTTTGTTTGAGGGGAGGATTGTTGGGTATACGATCAAAGTCCCAAATTGACTAAAAGTGGGGAGGATCATGGGTATATGAGGATGGACAAATATCTCCATTGGTATGAGGCCTTTTGGGGGTAAAGCCCAAAAACAAATCCATAAGGGCTTAGGCCCAAAGTGGACAATATCATACCATTGTGGAGATATGTGGTGTCCAGAGTCCTTACATATCTTCCATTGGTAGAGTTTGCATACAACAACGGTTATCAAGGGTCATTGAGGATGAGTCCTTTTGAGGCATTATATGGCCATAGTTGCAATACTCCCATCAGTTGGAGTGATCCAGTTAACAGGGTATTGATTGGACCAGAGATGTTGGCAGACATGGAACAAGAAATGCAAGTTATAAGAAGAATCTAAAGGCAACACAGGATAGGAAGAAAATCTATGCAGATCAGAATAGGTTGTTCAAGGAGTTCTAGGTTGGGGAACATGTGTACTTTTGCATCAAACCGAAGAAGATCTCCTTGCAAATTGGATCATGTGGCAAGTTGGCACCACAGTTTTGTGGACCCTTTAGTATCATTGAGAGGATTGGGCTAGTAGCCTATCGACTTGCAATGCCTCTGATAGTGAAAGTACATGATGTTTTACATGTATCATTACTTAAGAAGTATGTTAAAGATGTTGATCATGTGATTGACTGGTCCATATTGCAAGTGGAACCAGCTGGAGAATTCCAGCCAGAGCCTTAGTGTATATTGCAGAAAAAGGTGCTCATGCTCCAAAACCTAGCAAGTTAAAGTGTAGTGGAAGCACTTTGGACCTGATGAAGCTACATGGGATATGGTGAATCAAATGTGGGCTATGTACCCTTCCTTGTTTTCCAGTTGAGGCAAAGTAGTTTTGGCTTGGTGTTTTGGTGTGATTTTGGTATATGTTTAGGTATATATTTTGATGATTTTGCTATATGTACATATGTATGTGGATGTAAATACCACCATGAGTTAAGTTATAAAGCTCCAATAAGCGGTGTGGGTGTCATGTCATTATGATGTCATGTTATTATGTTGTTTGCTTTCAGTAGGGTGATCATTGTAAATACTGCATCGAACTATGCTATAAAGCTCCATGGGCAGTATGTTTGCTTTTTAGCAGTTTTGCTAAGGTGTTGGTGTGGTCTAAGCCGAGGATGGTGTTGCCTAAGGGGGAGGGTTCTGTAACAGACCTGGTGAAAATTCCATGTAATAAAAGTTAATAAAGGTAAAAATAATAACCATGGTTGATGGGACACTTATTCCAAGTTGAATGTTGGGCAAGACATCCTAGGGGGTGTTCATTTAGTTGTTTATGGCTAAGGAAATTGGCAAAGGCAGTGGATAAGGCTTTGGAAAGGCAAAATGGCATTTTGGCACAATTATTTATGAAAATAATCAAAATTAGGAGAAAAGGGAGGTGAAAGGTCACAGGTTGCATGTGAGGAGGAAAATGAAGAAAATAGAGGCCTCATTCATAAAAAGGCTTCTAAGGATCTGTTGGTAACCTTTTGTTAGTTGAGTTTTGGAGCTCTCTCATTATTCTCTCTCTCTCTCACTCTTGGATACTTAGAGTTTTCTTGGAGCAATTTTGGCATTGGACCAAGGAAGGCAAAGAAGGTAAGAGGAAGAAAAGATCAAGCAGGGAAAGGCAAGATCAAGCAGCTGCAACGTGCTTCATTGTAGGTATCGATTTTCATGTGTATTTTCTTTGCTAGATTTGGCATGCATGGTATTGCATGTGGTTCTTTTATTGTTGTGGCATGGTTTTTTCAGTTGTAACAATGTTTTCAGCCTAGCCTTGCCATTTCTGGATAGCCATGGTGTGATGGGGTTCTCATGTTTTGGTTGATCTAGATTCTCATATGGATTCTAAGCTGAGTGAGGTGGATCTCCGAAATGATAGAACACATGGATTAGTAACCCATGAGTCAAATTGTGGGTTGCGGTAAAGCCAGAGTTTGTTTTGCCTCGAATGGCCTAGGAATCCTTGCTAGTGAATGTCAGGATATACGGTAAAGCCAAGATGTGGTCTGCTCTCCGTTGGGCCTAGTAATCCTGGTTTTGGGATATGCAGTAAAGCCTAGAGAGTGGGTCTTGGTTTAGGCCTAGTGATCTGGGTTGGGATTGCAATAAAGCTTGAGAGACTAGGAGAAGGGAAAATTCCTCATGGTGTAGGTGGAGAAATCCGATGGCATCTATGCTTGTTTGGTCTAGTGGTCGGGTGGAGATCACGGTAAAGCTTGTTATGATGTGTTCATTGTGTTAGCCTAGTGATCCAAGACGGATTATGGTAAAGCTTGGTTTCTCTTGATGAGGTGAGGTGGTTTATCCTCGGTATGCCCTGGTTGGTTCTTTTGGTTTGAGTCACACATTCATGCTTGAAATATGACATGGGGGTGAATGAATGAAGATAGATTTGTCTCAGGCATTCTATGGTCAGGTGGAGCATGGTAGTCCCATCTCTGGTTGGTTTATTGCATTCTTTAATGAGAAATTCATTCCCTTGATTTTCATGTGTAAATGTACTGACGTATATGTGGATTTCATGGCTGATATGCTTATGATATTTTTGTCCCTATTATGTTGGTTATATGTATGTTTTATGACAACATCTATGTATGGCTCTTAGCATGTTTTTATTTGTAAATGAATGAATAATGTATCTATGGCCTCATAGATGATAATGCACCAAATGACATGAGGTAACAATGGTTCATAATGATTCTGGTATAATTATGAGATCCCTACACTTAATTCTACAGTGTACACCTATAGGTTACATGTTGATGATATGTTTGACAAAATTCCTGGCATGGCTAGTAGGGTTCTGATTAAGGTCTTGTTCAACTTATTGCTTTTGCATCATTGTTTCCCTATACTTTTACTAATTTTAAGCTATCACTCCATTCTAGGCAGTGACCTGGGCTCTGGGCCTGAAAAAGTGGCTTAAATCCTGGGGTTGCTGGCACATAATTGGAAATTTTGGTCTCTGGTCGCTGATAGGCAAGCCTATGAGAGCGACTTTGGGTTTCTAGTCACTCCCTTGCCTATAGCGTGAGAGAAAATGAGGCGTAAGATGTCTGGAACATTAGTGGGACCCATGGACAAGATGTCTAAGTGGCTGACTGTGTGTGATGTTTCCATTGATTCCACTTCCTTAAGGTCACATAGGAGGTCGACTCCAATCATAGTGGCCTCTCATCTCATGTTTACCCCGGTTGGATAGTTACTTGGGTAGATTTGGGAGGAGGGTGTTACATATACATTTTAATTTTGTTTTGCATCTTTTAATTCAGTCATTTTATAGCATGTCATTTCCAACATTCATTTTATTCCTTCACTTTACATCTCAACCTTCTCATTAAATAACTAGCCCTTGCATTTAAAGAGTTAATATGTCTCTTTTCTAGGTAGATATATGTCCTTATGTAATTTTCACACATAGTGCACAATATCTCATCAAGCAGCATGCTCCTAGGTTAACAAGCTAAAGTCATAATTGAGGAGTACAACATCCTTGTCACAATTGTTTGTTGCACCACTTATTGGTGCCAATATTGAGGGGTTGCTAAAAATACATACATTTCATATTTTTTTATCAAGAAAATAAAAGTAGAAATGCATTAGATTGCATGCATCAACATATATATATATATATATATATATATATATATATATCTATATATATATATATATATATATATATATATATATATATATATATATATATATATATTTATTTATTTATTTATTTATCAAGAACTCACCCTATTGAAACAAGTACAACAAACTATGAACAATAGCAAGTAGATTGTGAAATGGAAATCCAACAAATCTTTGAAGAATGTAGGGACTTAACCCAAGCAAAGCAGGAGCTCTTGTAAATTTCTTAGAATAGGAAGGAGGATCCCTATCTCACCATACCATGGCTAAGGATAGAGTCCAACAATATGAAATATTTAAGTTTGGTGTCACGACACCCTATATTCTTTCTTTCCTTTTCTTTTCTTTTAAATGACATGGTTAAAAACCACAATTTAGATTTTAAGGGTCACCAGAAAAATTAAAGAGGCAACAATTTGGTCAGTTCTGACCACCCCTTAGTGCCAAAATATCGCTTAGTTAGTGGCCTTCAAATTTAGCAGTTTATGCCAAATTTAGTTGAATTTTCAATTTTAGATGTGTTATAAATTTAGTTGGTGCTTTGCGAAATTTAGCCAGTGGGGCCAGGTTGACTAAAAATTTGAATGCAAATATCTTGAGCATGTGTCGTCTGTGTCATTGGAATCAGGATGACGAGCTTTACTTTCTGGTCTTGGTTTTGATGAAATCTGAAAACTTTCATTTTTTAGCCTCTTTATAGCCACCTGGATCACCCTCCCTCTCTTTGTCTCTCTTCTTTCCTCTCCCCCCTCCATCTATATCTCTATCTCCCTTTGTCTCTCTATCTCAACCCCCCAACATGCACACTCTATCTCCATATCTATATCTCTCTCTCTCTCAATCTCTCATTTTTCATTCCCCTCTCTCCCCCCTTCATCTATATCTATATCTCCCTCTGTCTCTCCTTTATCTCTCTATCTCACCCCCCAAACGAGCACATTCTCTCTCCATATCTCTATCTCCCTCTCCCTCTCTCTCTTCCTTCCCACTCTCTCCCTCTTGCTCTCTCCACCTCTCTCTCTCTCTTATTTTTTTCCTCCCTCTTTCTCCCCCTCCATCTCTCTTCCTCCCTCTCTCCTTTGTCTCTTCCTCCCTCTCTCCTCTCTCTCTCTTCCTTTCTCTCCCACCTCCCTCCATCTATATCTCTATCTCCCTTTGTCTCTCCTTCGTCTCTCTATCTCACCCCCCAAATATACACAATCTCTCCATATCTATTTGTCTTTCTTTCTCTCTTCCCACTCATTCTCCTCTCCTTCATGCTCTCTCCATCTCTACCTTGTCACTCCCCCTCTCCACCTCTCTCTCTCTATCTTTCTCCTTCCCTCCCTCTCTCTACCTCCCTCTCTCCTCTCTTTCTTCCTCTCTCTCCCACCCCCCTCTGTCTTTGTTAAATTTGGAAACTATGTCCAAACTCTATCTTGGACAGCTCATATGATGCAGTTGATATTTGTATTGGATTCCTCTTTTTGAGAGGTGTAGGATTGATCTAAATATCATCTTATTCTAACATCTACAAATGGAATTATGGATTTATTTTGTTTATGGATAAATTGTCAAGGTCAGCTAGCAAACTAATGTAGGCTCAAAAGCCCAACAATCACATTTATTCATCCTCAATTTTTGCATATAAATAGAAGGTGCATTTGCCTCATTTGGACATCACGCACTCCTCACACATCTCTCTCTCCTCACATGATTGGGTACGGATTTCAGGACAACCTTTCTCCACACCTGCGAAGAAGAAGAAGATAGTTTTCTGCATTGACTGAATTTCAAGAAAGTTTGACCATTGTTTGACTAGCAATGTTGACTTGTTTGACTGCGTCTTTGTGAGGCAAATTTCTGTTTCGTTAGGCCGCATTTCTAGGTACAAAAATTGAGTTAGACAGTATTATTTTACCAGCGTTGACTGCAGACGGGTTTGACTACAGTGTTGACCAAGTTTGGCTGAGTATTTTCGGACATTTTTTTGGCTAATTTGATTTGTTGTTGGAGGCTGATTTGACTAAGTTTGACTGAGCTATTTTGGAGGTCAAAATTTGCCTTCTTGACCAATGTTGACTTTCTAGTTAGGGCTTTCTATGGCTGTTGTTTGTTTGGACAAATTTCACTTTGATTGGGCAAGTGAATATTGCATATTGTACTCTCTCTTTCTGCTAAACTTCTAAAGAGTAATAAGAAGAATTGATCAAAGGGCTTCCCCACATGGGTTTTGTCCCTGGCTGGTGCCACATCTTATGTCCTCTTGTCTTGGCTTGTCTTTTACTATTTTATTTATGTTCTATCTGGATTAACTGTCATGTTAATGTGATTGCTAATCTTGAAATTGATATTGGGCTAATAAGAAAATTGAAGTAAATTGCTCTTAAGCATAGAACATACCATTGTTATCTAAAATTAACACGGTATCGGGGTTGAGGTGAAGACAAAGCCCAAACAAGAGTGAAAAGAGCAATCACTAAGAAGAGCATTGATTGAAATTTGTTGGAAAGGAACAATAGGCAATGGCCTCCACATCCTACTTCAAATCTGATGATAAGCTTCATGATAAGTCTAATTATCATGCATGGAAGAAGCCACTCGTGCCATGCTTCATGATCAAAGCCTTCCAAAGTTCTTATGGGCTGAAGTTGTCAACACTGTCGTGTAAATTCAAAATAGATGCCCTCATCAAGCGCTAGACTCCAAAACTCCCAAAGAAGTTTTCACCAGTAAGAAACCTGATGTTTCTCACTTTAGAATTTTTGGTAACCCGTATATTTTCATGTGCTGAAAGAAAAGAGAAGCAAATTGGATGTTTCTGGGAAGAAAGAAACATTTGTGGGCTACAGTGAAACTTCTAAGGCATATAGAATCTATGTGTCTGTTCAAAGAGAAGTGGAGATAAGTCATGATGTCACCTTCGATGAGGATGTTGCCCTTGGGAAGATTAGTAACCTTCATATTCCAAGGAAGGACAAAGAAGTAGATTTAGGAAAGCAGGGAGAAGCACAGGATGAGTCAATGTCCAATGCTGAAGGACCAATGGATCCCATTGATCAACCCCCTCATGAGCCCTCCTCCTCAAAAAGGAGACCCTCATGGCTCAGGGAAACTCTCAAAGATGCCGAGAGACATGTTGCACCTAGGGGGACATTTCGTGAAAGTAAGAAGCCGAATAGGTACCAAGGGTACTTAACTACAATGAGCACCATTGTTCAATCTAAGCCTTGCACATTCGAAGAAGTTATAAAGCACCAAGTTTGGAAGGATGTTATGAACAAAGAGTATGAGTCGATTATGGAGAACAATGTTTGGGATGTGGCCCCTAGACACAAGGACAAATCTATTGTCACCTCGAAATGGATCTACAAGATCAAGCATAGAGCTGATGGAAGTGCTGAAAAGTTCAAGGCTAGATTTGTTGCTCAAGGCTTCTCTCAAAAGGAAGGTGTGGACTACGATGAGATATTTGCACCTGTTGCCCGATATACCACCATCCTTTCAATTATAGCCCTTGTTGCCTCACGAGGATGTAATCTACATCGGATGGATGTCAAGACTGCCTTCTTACATGGTTCAGTTAAGGAGGAAGTTTATGTAGAACAACCCGAGGGGTTAGAAGATCAAGATCATCACACATGTGTGAAGGTTGAAGAAAACTCTTTATGGGTTGAAGCAAGCTCCCCGAGCTTGGTATGAGAGGATCGACAACTATTTGATGACACTGGGATTTACGAGAAGTGAAGCTAATTCGAACGTTTATTTTAAGGTTGAGAATGATAGACCTCTCATCTTGGTACTTTATGTGGACGATCTCTTTCTAACAGGTGCAGACCCTCTTATTCATCAATGTAAGAGGGAGTTGGCTTCCGAATTCGAGATGGACTTAGGATTGATGCATTACTTCCTAGGGTTGGATCTCTGGCAAAAGCCAGGTGAGATTTTCCTTTCTCAAGGAAAATACATTATGAAGCTACTTGAAAGATTTGGGATGGTGGACTACAAGTCCGTGACTACTTCGATAGAACTTAACTTCAAGAAGTTATGCAAAAGTGTTGTTGGGCCCAATTTGGGAAATCTTTCTGAGCATCGTCAACTCATGGGAGCCCTAATGTTCTTGGTGAACTCCCATCCAGACATATGTTTTTCAATGAATACATTAAGTCAGTTTATGGTCGAGCCTCATCACATACACTGGATTGCTGCCAATAATCTCTTGAGATATCTCTGGGGCACAATAACCTATGGACTAAGATACACTGTCGGGAATGTGAGGCTCCATGGTTATTCTGATGCTGACTAGGTTGGCAATGTGGTGGACCGTAAGAGCACATCTAGATGTTGCTTCTCTCTAGGTTTTGCTTTGATATCCTGGATGAGCAAGAAGTAGAAATCGATTACTTTGAGCACCACTAAGGCCGAATATATTGCTAGTATGGCCTCCTGTGGCATTATTTGGTTGAGGTAGCGCGTTAGTAAGATGTTTGGACATGTGTTGGGTACCACCGTGATCTTCTGCAACAACCAAAGTGGGATTGGTCTTTCTAAGGAATTTGTGTTTCATGACTGTTCCAAGCATATTGATATTAGATACCACTTTATCTGGGATATGGTACAACGGGGAGCGATAAGGCTTCATCATATTGGGAATGATGATCAGGTCACAGATATTCTTACGAAGCCATGGGGGAGGTCAAATTCTTAACCTTTCCTGAACGACTTGGAGTCGTGGAGAGACCCTCTTATGAGGATCCTGTTTGAAATGGATATTAAGCTCTGGGAGCTTCGAGGGGCTTGGGGTACTTCTTGGAGCGATGAGTGACCACAGGGTGAGTGGTTAACCTACCCCTAGTGGTGCATGATGTACAGGGTGAGTGGTTCATCTTCCCCTGTGATACCCCATGATGGTTGAGTTATGCATATGATGAGTGGTTCACCTTCTCCTATGGCATATGAGCAGGATGAGTGGTTCACTTTCTCCTACTGATACATCCTACCCATGCACTCTAGAACTCATGGGAAGTACCTCTCATCTGGCCAATGAGTAGGGAAAGGAGGATAGGGATCATAGTATTACCAATGGACGCATCGTGTAGTACTGTACTCCGTATGCTAGGATGTTTGATATTGATCTGGAATCAATGGAAACAAACTTTGGGTTAGTGGAGTAGTATGATACGTTCTTGATTATTGGAGACTGACTTCGGGTCAATGGAGAGTAGCATGACACACTCTTGATTATTGGAGACTAACTTCGGGTCAATAGAGAATGGTATGATACATTTTCGATCATTTCTTCTTCATTATTTCTTCGTGGTTCAACAGAGCAGAGCAGGGATGATGGGGATGATATAGATTGTCAGATGGTTTGGCAAATGGAGTTCTTCCTAGTTGAGAGGGAGTGTTAAATTGGTAACTAGGGCCAAACTCCATATTGGGCAACTCATTTGATGCAGCTGATATTTTTATTGGATTCCTTTTTCTGAGAGGTGTAGGATGATCTAAAGATCATCTCATTCTGACATGTACAAATGGAATTATGAATTTATTTTGTTTATGGACAAATTGTCAAGGTCAGCCAGCAAAACTAATGTAGGCTCAGAAGCCCAACAGTGACGTCTATTCATCCTCAATGTTTGCATATAAATAGAAGGTGCCTTTGCCTCATTTCGACATCACTCACTCTTCACACATCTCTCTCTCCTCACATGATTGGGTACCGATTTCAGGACAACCTCTCTCCACACATGCGAAGAAAATAAAAAACAATTTTCTGCATTAACCAAATATCAGGGAAGTTTGACCAATGTTTTGACCAGCATTGTTAACCTGTTTAACTACGTTTTGTGAGGGAAATTTATGTTTGGGAAAGCCACATTTATGGGCACAAAAATCGAGGCAGACCATACTGTTTGACCAGCATTGAATACAGAAGGGTTTGACTGCAGCGTTGACTTGTGTTGACCAAGTTTGACTGAGTATTTTCAAACTGTTTTTGGGCTGATTTGATTTGTTGTTGGAGGTTGAGTTGACTAAGTTTGACTGAGCTGTTTTGGAGGTCCAAATCTTCCCTGTTGACCAGCGTTGACTTTTTGGTTAGCACTTTTTGTGGTTGTTGTTTGTTTAGACAAACTTCACTTTGATTGGGCAAGCGAATATTGCATATTGTACTCTCTCTGCTAAACTTTTGAAGAATAATAAGACAAATTGATCAAAGGGTTTCCCCACATTGGGGTTTGTCCCTGGCTAGTGCCACATCTTGTGTCCTCTTGTCTTGTCTTGTCTTCTACTGTTTTATTTATGTTATATTTGCATTTATTGTCATGTTAATGTGATTGCTACTCTGGAGATTGACATTGGGCTAGTAAGAAAATTGAAGTAAATTACTCTTAAGCATAAAACATACCAATGTTATCTAAAATTAACACTCTCCCCCTCCATCTTTGTGTGTCTCTCTCCCTCTCCCTCTCCCGCTCCTCTCCTCTCTCTCTCTTCCCTCTCTCTCTTGTCATTCCCTCTTTCTCCACCTTTATCTTTCTATGTCTTTGTTCTTCCCTCCCTCTATGTCTCTCTTTTTCCCTCTCCTCCCTCTATCCATATGATTGAGAATTGTCACTCTTATAATCAATGATATATGTAAAGTCTAATATAATAATCCTTATAACATAAATTATTATTATTATATATTAAAATAATTATTATCAATATTATTAATTATAAACCAAATAAAAACATATAAAAGAATCATCCATTAAAAAACAACAAAACATGCTAATTTTATATTATAGATAGACCAATACCAATTTCTTAGTAATCAAATTACATTTTACATTTCACATTCTACCTTGCATTATATTTTTACGCTTATATTTATTTATAATATATATATATATATATATATATATAATATAAATAATATATATATAATATATAAATTATATAATTGAATATTAATTAGAACTTAACAAACCAACATTTAACATATTTTATATAGACATATTTACATTATAGCTACATATCTTTTTTATATATTATTTTTTTTGATATTGAACAATAAAATTACCTTTCAACGTAATAAAAATAAATAAAAGGCACAGGCTGCGACGAACGACAGTTATCGCCGTTCCAGTTTTTCTGCTGCTGTTACCAGAGGTGATTTTATATTTCCCTGCTTTTTTGTGGACAGCTGGAGGTCGTTTTTGTGGCAGGCCAACTGGGTTGCAGGGTCGTTTCCCCTGTTTCATTCTGTCGGATTTCGCCTTGGGGTTCCCGTTAAATGTTTCGACGAGGCTCAGTCTTGTGGTTTTGAGGGCGTCGGGAATCGGTTTGCGGTCTCTGTTGTCGTTTACCTCCCCAGGTGCTCACCAACCATGGATAATCCGGAGGAGTTGGTGGACCTTGACCCGTCATTGGAGGATATCTTGTCCATGTGGGGCAAAGATACCACCGGAAAAAACGTAGACCTGTATTTTGGCGGCAATAAATTTTTTGAACCGACTTCTCATTCAGTGGCGGTGTTGCCCCCTTTTTTACATATCGATGGGAACCCTGCTGCTGAGAATAAATCGGCTTCAAACCAGTTTGTTAAAGAGAAAAGGGCAGTGCACGATGAGTCGGAAGGGCGTTTAACAGTCGGGTTGTCTTCGACGTTTAAAGACAAGTCTGTGGTCTGCGGGAATCTCCCTTCCATCGGACTGGAAGGATCAGAAATTTTGGGCCGATCGTTGGGTACTGGGAAGGATTTTCCTTCCGGGGGTTCCTCTATTTTCTCCAGAACATCGTTCTCAAAAAACCAGTTTATCCCTGAAGCACAGCGCCATCAGAGATGCAAGGGGAGTCATGGACTCAATGAAGAAGCCCCAGGGGTGTCTGAAGCTCCTACAAGGGGTTATTGCTCTGAAAAATTTCTTGTCGGAGATCCTTCTACAAAACGTCCCGTGCCTTTAGTGGAATCGCCTCAGGAGGAGGTAGAGTGGTCGGACTCTCCCAGGGATACTAAGGCTCATGAAGATGTTTTTAGAAGCAAGGGAGATAAAAGAAAATCCCAAAGGGCTATTGGGTCACTAGATCCGGGGGGAAACCTGGTTCTGGGAATGGAAGTATCGATTGATGAAACACTGGAGGTCGCTGACTGCACTGTTGTTGGCCGAGCTCGGGGAAAGAAATTATCTCCAGCGTTTCTACAGTCATGGGGGGAAGTTCTTTTTTCAAACCCATCTCCCCTTCGTTTTGAGGCCCAATGCCTCGTTAAAGGATGGTTCACTCTCCGGTTTGAAGATAAGGATGCAGCAAACTGGGTGTTGGGTAAAAACTGGTTCATGGGGCATATTCCAGTTCTGTTGAAGCGCTGGACTCCTCTTTTTGACGCCATGAAGGAAAATACTCAGGTCTTTCCAGTCTGGGTTCGGGCTCCCGGTCTCCCGATCTTCCTCTGGACGGAGGTTGTTTTCAAGTCTATTGGAAATAAGCTGGGATCATTCCTGGAGGCTGATTTGTCGTTTAAGGAGTCGAAAATAAAGGCGACAGCCCAAATCTTGGCTTATATCGATCTGAGCAAAGGCCTGCGGAAAACTATTAATCTACAGTACAAGGATTTCATTTTTGAGCAATTATTAAATTATGAGCATTTGCCGTTCCGATGCCATATTTGCCATGAATATGGGCATCTAGCCAAGAAATGCCCTATGCTCAGGAGGCGAAGTCGGCTATGGAGGTCCCCTGTTCTCAAGAACAATAGGAATTTCCAAACTCAATCCGAGCCAGCGAAGGAGGTAAGGCCACATCAGACAGAGAAGGGGCTTAATACTGGGTTTTTCCGAATAAAGGATTTTGATGCAGATTCTCGAGCGAATAAGGAAGCTACTACAAATAACCATCCACCAGTCGGCGTTGGGACGGAAACCAATCAGCACAATACACAAGATCAAAACTCCTCAGCATCGGAGGTTTCGGCTAAGTCAAATCCACCTTCTAATATCATTTATCAAGCTGTTGCAAATGTCAAAGAATCCATTACGGGTTCCCCTCAGTCACCTATCTCTGCAAAGGAAATTATGTCGAGTGATATCGCGATTTTGGAGCCACAATCTGGCATGGAGCCTCCTCCTGAAAATATGCATCCACCAGATCTGAACTGCGATAAGCACTGGCCTCCCCTTTCGCCCCGTGCCCAAAAGACGCCCTGTCCATACAACCTCAGGTCCTTGGGGAACAAGGCCGATCAGAACGTAGCTTTTGGAGGCCTCGATCGAACATCTATCCAGGGTGTCATTCGAGGCAAAAGGGGAAGAAAATCTGACATATCCAAAGCAAAATTAAAAGCAAAGCTGGATGTAGCGGACGGAAAGCAAGTTTCTATTCTTGGGGCACTTAGAGCAGTGCAGTCCCCTGAGCCAGTTAAGAAATGATTTTCTCCTCATGGAACTGCAGAGGCTTGGCCAGAAAGCCCAAGAAACTGGCGCTGAGAGAGTGGTTATTTAATTCAAAAGCTGATATCCTTTTCCTACAAGAGACGTTGGGGAAAGGCTTGGAGGTGGAAGCATGTTTGTCCTCTCTTATCCCTGGATGGTCATTCTTTGCAATTGACTCATCTGGTCACTCAGGGGGACTCGCCATTGGCTGTAAACAGGGAAGAATCAAAGTTACTAACAGTTGGGGGCTGAAGCAAGCTATGGGTATGGAAATCATCTCTCCAGACTTCCCATTCCCTCTCCTAATAGTAAATATTTACGGGCCTTGTCAAGGTAGGGAGTCCTTCTGGTCGGATCTGCTTGCCAAATCAGTGATGAACACCCCACTGCTGGTGTTGGGTGGAGATTTAAATTTCTCTTTAGGTAGAGCGGAAGCATGGGGTCCCTCGGCCAGGGAGGATCCTCTCACGGAATTTTTCACACAAGCCTTCATTGATAAAAAATTATCTGATCCCTCCCCGACCAAGCTAAAGCCGACATGGAGGAACAGACGTTCTGGGGAGGATAGGATCGCAAAGAGACTGGACCGTTTCTTACTCTCTGAGGGTCTTATTCAAAATGTCCCACTCTTTCGTCAATGGGTTGAGGAGGTTGGGAACTCTGATCATTTTCCTATTTTTCTGGACCTTTCTTTTCCCCCTCCAAAGCCACCAGCTCCTTTTAAATTTAACCCTTCATGGCTCCAAGATTCTTCTTTCGCTAATCTCTTCAAGTCAACATGGATTCATCCGGCACAGAATGCCAATGAGAGCAAGGGTTTTATGTTTATGGAAAATCTGAAAAGGCTCAAGAAAGCCACCATATCATGGGCAAAAGATAGGCAGCGGCATCAAAACGAAGACCTGATAAAAATCAGGGAAGAGCTGAAGGTTTTGGAAAGCGTGGATGCAGATGGCTACGCTACTCAGGCATCTAAGGACCGTATCCTTTCACTGGAAAAATCCCAAAACCAGATTCTCCTGGCTAAGGAAGAAGAATGGAGACTCAAAAGTAGGGCGTTATGGCTTAAGTCAGGAGATGAAAACACAAGCTTTTTTCACAACTATTCAAGAGGAAGGAAATCAGTAAACACCATTTGGAGCCTAAAAGATGAAGCAGGTAGGGCAGTAAATACTTTTTCTGAGCTCTCGGACTTGGGACAGCGGCATTTCCAGAACCTTTATTCTGATACAGGTGAGGCCACCATAGGTGAAATTTTGCGGACTGCTCAATGTTTTCCTAGTTTCTTTGAGGAGGATGAAGATGCGGATCTGTCAATCCCTGTTTCTAAGGACGAAGTTGAACATGCTATGAAAAGTATGGGGAAGGATAAAAGTCCCGGTCCCGATGGGTGGACTATTGAGCTTTTTATTCATTTCTTTGATATGATTGGATCTGAAATTATTGATGTTGTGGAAGAATCCAGATTGAAAGGAGAAATTTACAGACCTTTTAATTCAACTTTCATTGCACTTATACCAAAGAAAGATGTGCCGGAGTCTTTCGATGATTTTCGGCCTATATCACTATGTAATTGCATTTATAAAATAATTGCAAAAGTGATAGCTTCTAGGCTCGTTCCCATACTTTCCAAAAATATCTCTATGGAACAATTTGGTTTTTTGGAAGGAAGGCAAATTCACGAGGCTATCGGGGTCGCCCAAGAAGTTCTCCACAGTATCAAACAGAAGAAGCTGAAGGGGTCGATCCTAAAGATTGACCTTTCAAAGGCCTATGATGGTATCAACTGGTTGTACCTTCGGATGCTGCTCACACACCTGGGTTTCAATTATTCATTTGTTAGTTGGATAATGGGCTGTATTTCGAATGTTAGCTTTGCTGTCCTGATCAATGGTGCTGCTTCTCCCTTCTTCAATAGCCAAAGAGGCCTCAGACAAGGATGTCCGCTATCTCCCCTCCTCTTTCTTTTGGTGGCGGAAGGATTCAGCAGATTGATCCATAAAGCCAGACGGTCTGCCACGATCAAAGGTATTGAGGTTGCTATAAATCTTTATATTACTCACTTACTTTTTGTTGATGACATTCTGATATTCACAAACGGATCTCTCCCCGAAATGGAGGAGTATAAAATCATTTTTGACCTTTTTATGAAAGCCACGGGTATGCAAATAAACCTGAGAAAATCACAAGTTATTGTGTCAGGGCTTAACAGGAGAGAACGCTCTAGAATGTCAAATCTTTTCCCATATCAGTCCCAACCTTTGGACTCCCCCTTTAAATACCTGGGATTCTGGCTAAAACCGGATTCTTACAAAAAAGTGGATTGGAATTGGATTATAGCAAAGCTGGAAGCTAGAATATCACACTGGAGTTTTAGATGGCTGTCTAGAGCAGGAAGAGTGACCCTTATAAAATCTGTTTTACTAGCTATTCCGGTCTATTGGGCTGCCCTTACCTGGATCCCTAAAGGTGTTCTGGAGAAAATTAGAAAACTTTGCTGCAGATTTTTATGGGCTGGATCGAATGACAAATCAAAGCTTCCTTGGGTGGCTTGGGATAAGATCGCCAGGCCAAAAGAATGGGGAGGTTGGGGAATCAAAAGGCTTCCTGAATTCAGTATTTCTTTGGCTGCAAAGTCTGGTTGGAGACTCATCTCGACGGAGAACCTCTGGACAAAGGTGACTAAACGGAAGTATATTGATCCAGTTCCCCTGGAAGATTGGATCCGCAGCCAGGATAAGGGGTCGAAGCAGTCTTCTGTCATATGGAAGGCCACGGTGGCGGCTTTCTCTGTGATCGAAGAAGGCCTGGCATGGAAAGTGGGCGATGGGAAAAATGTCAGAATTGGGAAAGACCCATGGGTCGGATGTAATGCATCATATGCTCTCTCACCTGGTCTCTTGAGACACCTGGGCAGCAAAGGCATTTTCTTCCTTAATCAGGTGGAAAAAGTTGGACCTTACTCTATCTGGGGCCAGCCTTGGAAAAATGCTGAGGACCTTGGTCTTAATATAAGATGGCATAATGAATGGGCCTCTTATGTTGATGAGCTTCATCGATCAAATGTTAGGATTAATAATGACCAGGATGTTTTG
This sequence comes from Pinus taeda, assembly GCA_000404065.3. Classification (NCBI taxonomy): domain Eukaryota; kingdom Viridiplantae; phylum Streptophyta; class Pinopsida; order Pinales; family Pinaceae; genus Pinus; species Pinus taeda. The sequence continues at coordinate 79,162 of APFE031174020.1, read as the reverse complement.
TTATGGGCCCAAGGGAAAACTGGTGCGTACTCCCCCAAAGATGGCTACTCTTTTCTTATGCAAAAGAAAGGCTGGGCGGAACCGGAGTGGTGGGCTAAAAATATGTGGAAGCTAAAATGTCCACTCAAAGCCAGGATCTTCTTATGGTGTATTTTGAAGAAGAAAATCCCTACCTGGGACAATCTTCAATCCAGATTTTTCATAGGACCTGGTCGCTGCCCTCTCTGCAAACTGGATGGTGAATCGATAAATCATCTCTTCACTGCCTGCCCCGTCTCCTTAAGAACTTGGGGGGAACTCATCGGCCTGTTAAATTTAAAAGATCAATGGGGGTCGTTTCAGATGGATGAGGCCTGGAGAAATTGGTGGAGTTTGCATCCAGATGGAAATCTCAGAAATCTTCCTCCTATTTTTTTCTGGGGTCTGTGGCTTGCCAGAAACAAGTGTATTTTTCAGGATGTGGAAATATCTGCTCTTTCTGTTGCCACCAACAGCGCGGCCATTTACTCCTCCATTCCTTCCCCGGATAAGAAAAACGAAAAAAGCCGAGATGCTCCTTTAATTATCAATGAAGGCTTCCCCTGGGCTTTTTTCGATGGGGCTGCTCAACAAAACAGAGCTGGTGCTGGATTATGCATCCATTTCAACAAAGATCACATCATTCAGGCTTCTGTGGGTTTGGGACAGGGCTCAAACAATTTCGCCGAGCTATCTGCTCTTCGTCTTTTGATGTGTTGGTCAATTCAAAGAAACATTCAGCAAATTCAGATTTTTGGGGATTCTCAGAACGTAGTCAAATGGGTAAATGGGTCTTCTGTGTGTCAACACCAGTTTCTGAAGACAATTTTGGACGATGTTGTGTCATTAAAATCTCGTTTCTCAATCTTCTCTTTATGCCATATTTACAGGGAAAAGAATCTCTCAGCAGATCAGCTATCAAAAGCAGGCCTTCAACAAAATATGGGAAGCTGGGCCATCGAAGAGAAAAGGCTGGGGCAAACGTTTTCTACTCTTCAGCCACCCTTTGATCTTTCTTCTTAACAGGTGAATCTACAGGTATCCAGTTTCTTGTTTTATCCCCGTATTGATCATCCGGGCAAGTGATCCTTATATGGAGGATCCATATATCGGGGAGGGCGTTTATTCTTCTCAGGACATCAATTCAATTCTGTCAGCAGGGGTGTATAAATCTCTATATCTCTTCCTCACGGCAGTTCCTTTCTTAATCTTTTTTGCTGTGAGAGATTTTGGGGGCGGCTTCCTCTGTTTTAATTTATATTTGAACAGGTCCATATCAGGGGTCCTCGGATCCAAATCTGTTGTCCACGTCTTTACAAAAAGTTTTGTTGCGACAGTTAAAAAACGATGATCTGCGTATCATCGTGTTACATGTTTTTGTTTTTGTATAGATACTCTGTCCTCCGACAATCAACAGTCTATGTGCTGTCTCTGGTTTTACCAGATGTGAACCTACGCTTAAATGCTTCTTTTTTATATCTATAATAAAAAGAACTGCTTTTTTCTCTGGAAAAAAATAAAAATAAATAAATAAAATGTGATATAAAAATTAAATAACAAAAATACAACGCGAAAAAATAAATATGGAACTCAATAAGATAATTGCTAAAGATCCTGATAGTAAGATTCAAGTTCCTTCATAGGATTCACCACATTGGCTTATATATGATAAGGTACATAATGCAATTTAATTGTACTATGTAATGTTCTCTCATGATTTGGAATCACAACTTGAAAATATTGACATTATAAAGGTTTTTTTCAAAAATTGATACAATAGGATTAAAATAGATTAAAGTGGTATAAATATATATAATAAAAATTAATAAGATAATGGTTAAAGAGTATGATATTTATATGAATAGTAAGATTCAAGTATTTTTATAGGATTTTATTATATTGAGTTATATATTAATATAATCTATTTTAAGTACATATTAAAAAATTAATTTTTTTCATATATAGATATATATGAAGTCGATATGAACATAAATTAGTTAACATAGATTTTCAAATAGCTTGTTGAAATATTTTTGAAGAGTATAAAATTTAAACATTTAATTTAAACAACGTTAAATTTAAACATTTGATTCACACATTTTTTTTACTTTACAGCATAGCAGACTTAGTGTCACACCCCTACACTGGCGGTACTCTTCCAACCGCACTATAGCGAGGTGCAGCACCACCTACCACTTTCTTTTCACCAATAATTATGATCGTGGACTACGCCTAACATTCGTACTTAGTTTATTTTTGTTACCAAGTATTATCTTTATCCTTTATACAAGATGAAAACCATGAACATTCATCATAACAACATTTAACAATGCACAACAGTATAAAGGGAAGGGCAACTCCCCAATGTGAGTCTGTCCATATATCAATATATATAAATTTCATGTACAAGTTAAATCTTAGAGGAAACCCCAAATTTACACTTAGCCAAATTTTCACAACTTCAGCAAACTCAGTTGCCCAGCTCGTTAGCACCTTCGAACAGTCGCCGCACGACTCGCCCAACTCTCCATTCACCCGTCGCATGTCTTCATCTGGCTCGCTCTTCGTTCGTTCAACAAACGCCCAAACCATGTTACCCTACCCGACATTATCATTCAGCCCAACCGTTTCTTCGTTCAGCGGGCACACATGCACCCATGTCGCCACTCGCCCGAACTCTCGTTCACGGTTTCGACCTCCCTTCGTTCGGTGGGCTGCACGTAGTACCGCCTACACAAACTCTTGTTTACGACCTCCGGTTCAACCACCCTTTGTTCGACTGACGCCCTCACCGTGTCGTCCTGCACGAACTATCAACTGATCGTTCTGCCCTACACGAATGCCTTAAACGGTTCACCCATCGTTCAACTCTGCACGGATGCCTTACCCGCGTCGTTCGTCGTTCAGCCCTACACAAACGCCCTGAACGTTTCACCCGTCGTTCAGCTCTTCACAAACACCTTCGCCCGTTCTACCCGTCGTGTGGGCACATCCGCACCGAACCTTCACACTTCTCACTTGGCTTGTCCAAGTGATCTGCGTCCAAGTTCCTTGGTTGAATGACTCTCCAACTCAACTCTTCATCCATATATACGCTCATCCGCCCAAGCGTTCAAGCGTCCAGCGGACCTGTCCATCCAACACATCCGTCGGTTTGTTTTGCATTTTAACATCGTCATCCCACACAATATAACATGTGGTCGCCCCACCAATACATCGGCCCTTCACCAACTCGCCCGTCGGCCCGCCCGTTGGCTCGCCCAGGACCACCTACCCGTGTGGTGGTTCGCCCGTCGGCTCGACCGTTTGGCAAGTCGCCCAGGACCACCCACACCACCTATATGTAAACCACTCAAACCTCATCACAAAATTCATTTCTTGACTTGCGTGACCTTCCACCGTGGTCGCAGCTCGCCCATCTGCGCGCCCTACAACTCGTGGTCCTCACATTCTCGCCCACTAAAAATCATTATCGTCCTCGACAATCTCTCATCCCAGCAACCATCTATCACCAAGATATCCATACCAAGGCATATACTCCATCGATATGTCATACATCGGAATGTCTCCTCAATCCATGATCATCAACCACATTTGTCGAAATCTCCACATCCTGCTCGCACCGTGGAACGTTGGCCCCTCCATCTCAAGCTACATGCCTCCTGCAACATATCGTGTTGACCTCATCATGTATCGTCATCGTGTGAACTGCTGCCATGATACTCCAACACAATGCTAACACATCTCTGCACACTTCGCAACCCCATGTTTTGAACTAGTCGGGAGATTAGTCCAACTGTCACGCTCAAATCATGAGAATGCACATCCTCATACCATCATCAATCGTTTCTCAGAACATCCTGTCACATCATTAACTCAATCAAGAATCCATCTCCATCCAAGAAATCCATGTCCAGGTCCATGAAGTAGTACTCATCTCATCTACAACATGTTGTCCATGTGCTACCCATGATCATAGATCAATCAGCTCCCATGTGTCAAAAGTGGTTAAGTTTCGGCTCAACCCATGCCCAAGTGTTGCCAAAAAGGCATCATCATCGTCGTAACTCCATCACTCCAAAGTGTCTCATATCGATCCTCCACATTAAGTCACTCTTTCAAGCACACCCATACATGTACTCAAGAGTATGCACCCCATCCTGCATCAAAGTCTCTAACGTCAGCGCCTCAGTACATCAGATCCTCTAAGTCCACCATATATGAAGTCCCCAAAAGTCACAATCTCATGTCATCATGAGCTCCATGAGTCATCTCCAACCAACATCCCAGCAAGCATACATGTCTCGGCCCAAAGGTCTCTGCAAGATGCCTCAGCTCTCCATGTAGTAGGAATGCTCCATAGTCTGCTCACAAATCCAACCCAGTCCATGGCCTTGTTGTACTCAAGTGCACGACATCTCCATTGGCTCATAAATAAAACATCTCCATGTCACACCAGCAAATCCACCTGCACAACATCTCTGCCTTGGAACTTCTCATTGGATGCCCATGAGTGACACCTCTACAAGTGCTCCTGCATAGTGTCCCTGCATAAGACTACCATGCTCCATGTCTCCAACCTAATGTCCATTACACAAGTTGCCTATGTTGTCCAACCAAGTAGACCCATCACAACAATCGGTCATCCTCATCCAAGCCTACAAATCCGGTTTAATGAACTCGGTCACCCAACCATATCATCATCACATCACGGGTCTCTTCCACCATAGCTCCCCCACTAAAGGTTCCACCAAGACTTCCTCGGTCTCAGCCATGATAAGTCCACCCAAGTATCATCAAACTCAAGTGTGTGCCCTCCAATCTGTTCATGAGTCATGTCGGGCACTTAGCCAATTTCTCCATGTGGCTAAAGCACGACCCAATCCTCCGCAACGATCATCATGTTCCTCCCTTGTCACGGGCCCTTGCACCTTCTACCATAAGGTCACAAACAACCCCAACAAGTCCTGCAACAATCAATGGTCCTTGCTTCTCCATACAAGGTCTCATCGTAGACATCCATGGTAAGATCCTCCCTAACATCGGCAAACTGACTTTGTTGTCCCCTACATACGATTCATCTTTCAAATGCTCAACTGAAACAAGTATCAATAACACTTACTTCACCATGAGGCTCCTCCATGTGAGTATCCTCATCCATCCATGCCAGCAAACTTCACGATCCTGGTCCAACTTGATCAGTCTCAAGTTCATCCTCCATCGTTGTGTCATCTACAACATCCTTGTATTGGTCCTTGAATTCTTCAAGTTCTTCTTTGATCTTCAAACAACCTTCCCAATCTTCATATTCTCAGACTTCATCGAAGCCCATTTAAAACTCCATCTACTCATTTGCTCCAACACTTTGTACCGGAAAGCTTCACCTACATTGTGGCTAGATTCACCTGCCATAGGTCCTTCCACCATCTCGGCCATCCACTTTCCTTGCAACCCTGAATCACCCCAATATACCACCTGTCACCTACAAAACTTGAACTTCCTGCCAAGTCTTTGGCGTTCTCGTAGAATCAGTTCCTTCATTCAGTTCACCAACTCTGATACCACTTATCACGATAGTGCAGTGGGATCAACACTTCATCGTCAACTTGAACATCAGCTCTAATACCACTTGTCACGCCCCTACACTGGCACCACCGACCACTTTATTTTCACCAATACTTATGATCGTGGACTATCCCTAACATTCGTACTTAGTTTATTTTCATTACCAAGTATTATCTTTATCCTTTATAGAAGATGAAAACCATGAACATTCATCATAACAACATTTAACATATAGAAATGCACAACAGCATAAAGGGAGGGGCAACTCCCTGATGTGAGTCTGCCTGTATATCAATATATATAAATTTCATGTACAAGTTAAATCTTGGAGGAAACCCCAAATTTACACTTAGCCAATTTTTCACAACTTCGGCAAACTCGGTTGCCCAGCTCGTCGGCACCTCCGAACGATTGTCGCGCGACTCCCAACTCTTCGTTCACCCGTCGCATGTCTTTACCCAGCTCGCTCTCCTTTCGTTCAGCAAACGCCCAAACTGTGTTACCATGCCCGACCTTATCGTTCAGCCCAACTGTTCCTTCATTCGGTGGGCGCACACGCACCTGTGTCGCCACTCGCCCGAACTCTCGTTCACAGTTTCGACCTCCCTTTGTTCGGTGGGCCGCACGTAGTACCGCCTACACAAACTCACATTTACAACCTCTGGTTCAACCATCCTTCGTTCGGCTGACGCCCTCACCGTGTCGTTTTGCATGAACTATCAACCAGTCGTTCAGCGCTACATGAACACCCTGAACGGTTCACCCGTCGTTCAACTCTGCACGAACGCCCTACCTGGGTCGCCCGTCATTCAGCCCTGCACGAACGCCCTGAACAGTTCACCTGTCATTCAGCTCTGCATGAACGCTTTTGCTCGTCGTGCGGGCACATCCGCACTAAACCTTCGCACTTCTCACTTGGCTCGTCCAAGTGATTTGCGTCCAAGTTCCTTGGTTGAATGACTCTCCAACTCAACTCTTCATCCATATATACGCCCATCCGCCCAAGCGTTCAAGCATCCAGTGGACTTGTCCATCCAACACATCTGTCGGCTTGTTTTACATTTTAACACCGTTGGCCCACACAATATAGCATGTGGTCGCCCCACCAATACATCAGCCCTTCACCAACTTGCTCGTCGGCCCGCCCATTGGTTCGCTCAGGACCGCCCACACGTGTGGTGGTTCGCCTGTCGGCTTGCCAGGACCACCCACACGGCCTATATGTAAACCACTCAAACTCCATCGCACAATTCATTTCTTGACTCACGTGACCTTCCACCATGGCCGTAGCTCGCCTATCCACACGCCATGCAGCTCGTGGTCCTCACACTTAGGATCTGGCTTACCGATGCATTACAAACCTATGTCATACCTAGAGGTAGTTGACATTATTTTTCTATTTAGAACATAATTTTTATTTTATTTTTAGTTTAAGGAAACACAAATAGAGAGACAAACTTACACATCCACCTCATGGTCCTCACACTTAGGATCCGGCTTGCCGATGCATTACAAACCTATGTCATACCTAGAAGTCGCTAACATTATTTTTCTATTTAGAATATAATTTTTATTTTATTTTTAGTTTAAAAAAACACAGATAGAAAGACAAACCTACACATCTCTCTAGCCGGTAGAATGAATTTTATTTTTATTTTTATTTTAAAGAAGCACCAATAGACAAACAATCTTACACATCCCTTCATCGCTTTAGGCTCTAAAATAAACCTCTCAAAGTTAATAATATCTAATACTCTCTCATTATTTAAACTTGCCGCTTGGAAATATTGACATTGCAAATCTAAATTTTTTTCAAGCGTGTGTTATAATAAGATAAAAAACTGAAAATGGATTAAGACTATATCAATATACACGCAACATATCTTTGGCCCAAGTCCCTAGAACCAAATCATACAAAGCCACTTGTTGGCCATTTGAGTGATTTTAAAAGGGAAAATTAGAAACCATACACCCGTCGCTGGATGAATGTGCATATCTTCGAGGGACAAAAAACCATTAAACTGTTAAATAATTTAACAACCACCACCGACCCAAATTAAAAAACCGAAATTACAGTCAAAACAATGTTCAGTTTAACGTTATTTTGTAAAATTAATACAAAATAACAGCTTTTTCCGTCGAGTCAAATGGATCATTGACAGCATCCACTGGAACTATTTCCAAATAATCGAGCGTTTTGAAGGAATACTTTGTCTGAGTAGATTTTCAAGCGGCCAAAGCAACGAAATGCAGAGTACCAGAGCGGGTGCATTTGGTTTTTCATTTTTTCAAGAGCATTCCCTTTGATTGCTATATTGCAGAAAGAGGTGGGAACTGTAAATTGAAGATGTTAGATGCTTTGAATTATACATGCAAGGCCTGCAATTTCATTCCGCATTTCACAAGTCAAAATGATTAATGATATTGATTAGTCCGACGTGTTTTATTAAAATTAACGAAAACTAACAAAAATTTCCAAAGCTTATAGCTCAGTATAATTTAGACACAGCCAGTGTATGTTCCGAAGCACTAAAGGTCAAAAATTTTGAATGCTATTTTAAATGAAGCAGGAACTTGAATATAACACGCTACCATTTAGAAGATGATGTGTTCAAAGAATTTGTGGGCTAGACAATACTTATAATTTTCTTAATTTTCTTACAAACGTATTTGGCGAATGCTATTTTAAATGTCAGTAGTCTATAACGGACTTTTTGAAAGTTTTTCCAGCGGAAGAAACAAGATTTTGAATATGACAAACTAACGTTTAGAAGATGGCGTTGGAAGAATTTGTGGGCTAGACAATACTTGAAATCTCTTACAAACGCATTTGGACGATTGAACTGAGGAAAATTTTCAAAATAAATGTGTCAAAACCCATAAGAATTTTATTCCCAAATTTAGTCGCTCAAACTACAAACTTTCTTGGAGCAAACCCACATATGGAGGTTTTGGCCCTCGATCGTTCCGTTTGTAAAGCCTGTTAAAATCGGCGTCATAATTGGGGATTTCCTTCCACCTTACTATGACTAATAGTGGAATAACGGAATCAAGAATTAAAAACAGGGTCATTAGATTTCGAAAAGCACAGAGAAACCTATTAAATCAGTGGAATCAAGAATTAAAAACAGGGTCATCAAAACCCGAGAAGGGCAAGATTAAAGTCTTACTATCCCATAGAACAAATTCAGCTGGCTTAAGATTTCAGGTCAGCGTTAGCACAAATTACAAAAAAAAGAGATTGGCAAGCCCTTCTGAAGTGCACAAAAAACATGTTAGCGGGTATCACTGGGACATGTTTTACCAACAACTTAAAAAAACCAACAATAACTTTAATAAAAAAGGAAAATATTGGCATATAGCCTAATAGATATTTAAATATTTGCATCTAAGTTCTCATCTCATATATTAACATTACTACTGTCGAATAAATATTAACATCTACCTGAATAAATATTACATTTATAGATATTGGCATCTACTATTTCAATTAATTAAATAAATTAGAATTAGTAATTTAGTTTAATAATTAAAATAAAATTAAATAAACAAGTTAAATTAAATAATTTATTAACCTAAGAAAAATTATATTATTATTAAATTGAAAACTGAATTGAAATAAATTAGAATTAGGTAATTTAGTTTAATAATTAAAATAAAATAAATAAACAAGTTAATTAAATAATTTATTAACTTAAGAAAAATATATTATTAATTGATAAACTGATATATTACAAGTAGTTATTTTTTCATTTACATTTGATTTATTAATATTTTAATATTATGTTTTCTAGAACCTAGCTATTTGGATGATCTTCTTTCCCTATATAATTGACAGCAATGATCTGACTCCTCAACTTGTCCTATCAACCACACTAGTTGGTTCAAAACGCCACATTGGCATCTAACTAAATTACATTTATAAATAAATTACATTTGATTTTCACCAAAAATCTTCTCAATAATTGTTATGGATCACAGAAGCCTCAATTCAACAAATATTACATTTATAAATAAATATTGGCATCTACCTCAATTCAACAAATATTACATTTATAAATAAATATTGGCATCTACCTGAATAGTTATCGAAAATCTTCTCAACAAATATTACATTTATAAATAAATTACATGTGATTTTCACCAAAAATCTTCTCGATAATTGTTATGGATCACAGAAGCCTCAATTCAACAAATATTACATTTATAAATAAATATTGGCATCTACATGAATAGTTATCGAAAATCTTCTCAACAAATATTACATTTATAAATAAATATTGACATACGTGAATAGTTACCAAAAATCTTCTCAATAATTGTTATGGATCACAAAAACCTCAACACAACAAATATTAAATACATATTGGCATCTACCTGAATAGTTACATCTGGCATAAATATATTGACATCTACCTAAATAGTTACATCTAAATGTCTACATTGCTAGTGTAGAATAAATATTACCATCTGCCCTTAAGTTCTGATCCCATAGATTAACATTGCATTGGCATCTAACTAGAGTAAACATTGCTACTGTAGAAGAAATATTGGCATCCGCCCTAAGTTCTGATCCCACAACCTAACATTGCCACAACCTAATATTGCAATGGCATCTAACTAGAGTAAACATTGCCACTGTAGAATAAATACTGCCATCTGCCCTAAGTTCTGATCCCATAACCTAACACTGCAATGACATCTAACTAGAGTAACGTTGCTATTGTAGAATAAAGATTGACATTGCTCCTCACATAATTGAGGTATGAAGCGTGTCTAAAACCAGTGGAATCAAGAAATAAAAAAATTACCATTAGTCCAGTCACTTCAAGAATTACCCTTCGTTTTTCTCGGACCTAACAGCGAGAAAACACTGACTTCCACAATAAATCTATAGTCAAAGGCAAATCACAAGCACACTGTAAGTTAAACCGTCGAATAACCCACTTCACAAGCGTCAAACTATCACTCCAGACAGCAATATACAAAAACAGAACTCAGCCCTACTTCAAACAAATAAATTCTAGCCTAAAATACAGAAACAGAAAACAGCCTACTCAAAACAGATAAATGCTGATCAGACCTCCAGCACCAGATTCAATTTGGTTTTGTATCGGTGGGGCGCCTGGCCAGAGCAGTAGTGCAACGCAAAAGCGACGCTCGAGAGCCCCAGTAGCAAGCTACTGCGTGCGAGCCCTCCCCCTAAAATATACATTTAAATGATGATCAGACATCCGGCACCAGATTCAATTTGGTTTTGTATCGGTGGGGTGCGCCTGGCCTGCGCTGTAGTGCAACGCACAAGCGACGCTCGAGAGCCCCAGTAGCAAGCTACTGTATGTGAGCTCTCCCCCTAGAAAAATACATTTAATATCATGTGGTTCTATGAACCACGTATCAGATATTAAACTGATAAGAACAGATACTACACTTGATCTTAGCCAAAAGGCCGAGAAAGGTATGAATTTTTGTGTCCGTCTCTTCCCCTTTTATATCATTCCTCTCCTTGGGTACATTTTCCACCCACGCGTGTGGTATAATACAAACAACGCACTACATCACATAAATCAATTTTAACAAAACAATTGACGATGTACTTCAAATAACTAGGAATAACATCTCCAATTAGAATGAGTAGCATACTTCAAAGTGGGGACAGGAAATGCGGAATTGAATTTGGATGTTGTTCACTCGCATGTATCAAAGTGGAGAAAGGAAATGCCTAGGCGAATTTGGATGTTGTGGTGTTCAAAGAAAAAAGGAGATTCATTCAATAAGCTTCTATGTGATTTTTATATTTTTGTATTATGATGATATTTAAATGTGTAATGTGAAATAAAAAGGGTTTAATCCGTAAATTAGCAGCACGATGTGATGGAGAGAAAGAAATGTGTTTCTCCACGATAGAAGTCTCAGTGAAATTCATGAGAGTATTTTATTTAGTGTAGTTTGAATTTCTTGATAGTTACATTAAAATAGGATTGATATTGAATAAATGAACAATATTTTTGATATAGAAATAATTAAGTAAAGTTTTTTTGGTAGAAATCACATAAGAGAAATTTTTTGACTTTGTTTAATTTATTATGAATCACAAAAGCGTGAATATTGAAAAAAGAGAATAATATCAACTTATTATGTTGTATGGAACAATTGCCAAAAGTAAGTATTATTTTTTTAATTTGAAATCCTTATGTGAGGGAAGGCATGCCATGAAGGGTTGTCGCGAAGCACTTTTATATATTTTAGCTTTATGGATGGAGATACAACATTATGGGTTTTTATGCTAAGAGGAGATGAAACAAGGATAGAGTCCACAATCAATTGGGTTTATTTTGGGTAGTTGGGTAGAATAATTGTTATCTTCCCCACCAAGGTTAAATTATTGCAAGTGATATGGTGAGCTTAGTTGTAATGGCTTCAAGTCTTTTTATTGAATCTTAGTCATCCCTCAAGGACCAAAACATGTATATTCCTTATATAAAATAGAAAGATATTTCTCATGGAACAAAAATGATAGAGTCCACAACAAAATGAGATTGAGGGTGACAGAGGAGCATTAAAACCCCCTAAAAAACCAACACAACAATGGGGTGATGTTACCCCTCAAATTTACATCACAGTGGTCCATTTTCTTTGCATGGTTGTCTCATCATTAGAGTTGATCCCATCATACATTTTTTCAACAGATGTCCAAGCATGGTATTGCATGATCAATTTTACTTTTATTATTTCATGAGAGTATTGTGATGTGTCGTGATGAGTCAAATCATAGATGTTTAAGTAAGTACGGTGATACTAGTCTCAATGAGTGAAATTACATTGTTTGAGGCAAAGGAGAAAATAAGATATGTATAAATAAAAGAACTTGTGCCTATTAAATGAAGGGTATTCACAATTGTGGATGAGAAAGTAACTTGTAATTGTTTAAACAAGGATTTCACAATTGGAAGAAAATGGATCATAGTCACTTCAACAAAGTGAAACACATCTATTGAAGTGAGTGATAGATCACTAGGAGGAATGTGATGGAGGGCCTTAACTCTCTTCAATCTATGAGGTGCAATTTAACTAAATGAACCCTTATTCACCCATGTTGACATGATTGGGTGATAAAGATGTTTACTAAATGATGTGATTTAGTGAGAAGATGAACAACCATTGGTTTAGTGTTATGAATATAATTCATAACAATTAGATAAATAAAATAAATATTAATATTAAATAATTAAATATTATTTAGGTTAAATAGTCATTAAATTAAGTGAAAAGGCATGTCTAAAAGACATGCCCATTCACAAAAGGTCACCTATTGAGGTATAAACGCAGGGTCTCATTGTAACATTCAAATCATCATATATCATCTTATACAATTTTATATATTAATAAATTATTATTATTAAATACATGTGTGTATTTTAACATATTAAATCTTCAAGCTATCAGTGTTTTGTGCTTTAGCATAGTTTTTATGCTACAGTGGTATCAGAGCCATGGCGCACAATATAATGATGCAAGTCTTTGAACGCTGTTCGCCGCACAATGTGCCCTTGCATTCAGGTCCTGTATGCATTGAAAATTTTAGTAAAATTCAAGAAGCATTTCAATGTTTAGAAAAATCATATGCAGAAGTTAAAGCATGTCAAAAGGATATTGATAATAAGGAAAATGATCTAGATGATGATTCTAATGAAGCTTATACAGATCAAGATGAGGATTCAGATAAAGATGATCTTAAAAACAGAGATGATTATGATGAAGATGACCTTGAAACACTTGAAGTATTTGAATCAAAATGCCCTATACCTCCAAAGAAGATGGCTATGGATAGGCAAATCCAGGATGATTTGTTTAATTCAATGTGTTCCATTTGTGATAATGGTGGAGAAATTCTAGGTTTTGAGAGACCTTGCATGAGGGTTGTCCATCTAAGTAGAGAATGTGGCGCTGATTCCAATTGTAAATCACTAGGTTTAACAAAGGCACAAGTAGGGATATACAAAATTGTTATTTCCTGAACAGTAAGTATAAGCGACATCAATGCTTTATTGGTGGAAAGTTGGGATCCTTTGATAAGTCAGCAGGAGCAGAGGTATTCAAATGCATTTCTACAACATGTGGACGCTTCTACCATCCCCAGTGTGTAACAAATAGAATTGTTTCGCAAGATGAGATAGAAGGCCTTGAGAAAAAAATTGTGGATGAATAGCAATTTACATGCCCTAGTCATATATGTTTTGTTTGCAAGCATACAAAAAATAAGGAAGATGAAAATCTGCAATTTTCCATTTGTTTACGCTGTCTGAGAGCATATCACGTAAAATGTTTGCCAAAATTCATTTTCTTTGATGAAACTAATGATGAACCATAGCGGGCTGGAGATGATCTCATCCCAAATAGGATTTCAATATATTGCAACTCAGTTGGTCACCCAAATCCCAATGGAGAAATGCTCTCGGTAATAACTCTGGAGGCTATCAATCAACTGCTAACGTCTTCAGACTACAATACGTTAAATGTCGAGATCAAGGTAGTTGACTCAAGGGTGTCTTATAAAAAAGCAGTACTAGTTTGTGTAACTGGGTCAATAGCGGATCAGGATAATAATAACGTTAACTTTGGGGGCATCCACGACACTCAAACCAGATTCGACAATACTAGTCCTGCTTTTTTATAAGACACCCGTGAGTTAACTGCCTTGATCTCGACTTTTAAAGTATTCCGAAGACTTTAGCAACTGATTGATAGCCTCGAGAGTTACCGAGAGCATTTCTCCATTGGGATCTGGGTGACAAACTGAGCTGCAATATATTGAAATCTTATTTGGGATGAGATCATCCCCAACCCGCTATGGTTCATCATTAGTTTCATCAAAGAAAATGAATTTTGGCAAACATTTTTTGTGATCTGCTCTCGGATGAGGGAGATTTTAGGTGGGTTCGTGGAGAAGGGAAGAAATAACATATTCAGAATTTAATTTTTCCTACTAAATGATGTGAATACTGTTTTAAATGATTCCTTTGATGTAGTGACCACAACTGGAGATATATAATGAAGCTAGCTTAAAATCTGACAACATATTGTCATTTTTTATTATCATTACAGTCTTAGATAAAGGAAATAAATGTTGTGAAATTTTTGAGTCATGTGCATAATATTGTACGCTCATTAGAGCCATTGTGATTTATGTTTCCCTTATGTTAAAAGAATTAGGAAAGCACAATAAATGCCATTCCATTGATAGATTTTTCTCGAAGTGAGTTTCTTTAGGGTTAATTTGTATGTCAATTTGTTTTAGTTAAGTGTTTTGTGCATCTTAAGTTATTTTATTTTTTAATTATATAGAAAAAGTACATTTGCAAGTTTTTTTTTAAATTATGACAAAGATATTCAAAAAAATGTTGTGACGGGTTAGTTAACATGATACTTTTTGCAGTATACACATATTGTTACCATAGTGATTGTCCTTAAAGGTCGAAAGGTGTCATTTAGAGTTTAGTGCTTACAATATTAAAGGAGATGCAAAAAGGTAAATAGTTGCTTCTAAAGGATCCCTAAATTGTAGTAAAGGAAAGGAAGAAATAATCTCATGATGAGTTATGGGAAATAATCAAGAATACAATGAGGCAGAGGTCAGACATCAAATATGGAGATTCAAATGACTTGGGTGTTTCTAAATGTGTCTCAGGTGACCATAACCATGTTCGAGATTAAAAAAAGCATTTTCACCTCAGTTATTGCAATGATATACAAGAAAAATGAATTGAGGCTACATCACGAGTCAAGTTTTAAGGATGAAAAAGGTGAACATGAGAAGAAACCATAAAAATGAAAATTAAATGAGATTATAGAAAAATTAGGTATTGTTCAAAGTGGAGGTGAAGATAGACATCACACCATATGTTGGTGAGATCGATGCCCATAAATTAAATTAGTGATTACAGTAGTTGGAATTTTATTTCATTGTGCATGAAGTGAGCAAACCATATAAAATCATTTTTTTCCATTTAAAGATGTGTTGTGGTACCCAACAATCCCCTATTATTTATAGTTAGAACATTTAAATAATGGGAACCCTTTAAAAATTTTGCTTTAGGTTTCATAATAAATAGATTAATTATAATTGATCTATCTTTCAAAAATAAAAATAAAAAATAAAAACCAAAATATGTCATTTCCTACTATCTTTTTAGGTCTAAGCCTTAGTATAATAACTTGGGTTTACTTTTTAAATAAAATTGTTCATCGTGAATGTTTAGAGGTTGCAGTGATATCCCGTATCCAATAATGTGATGCGAAATATCCTTCGTGAATAAAGCTTCTCTTAATAAAACATAAAAAATAAAGGAAAACGCTCCCCTGCACATAAGAGTTCATCTGACCCACCACGGAGACACGTCATCATTGTAGATCGTGAATCACACATTCCTATCGACTCTTCCTTAGCTCATACAATTTGATGTTGCGATCACGATATAAAAGAACGATCCCTGATCCCCAATGCGATGTATGCGATATCGCATATCACACATCACATCATCACTTCAAATGAAACACTTCCAAAACAGATTTGCGATGTGAAATTGTTGACTAAGATCCACTCAATGAGGATTCATGTGTACTTAGATTTTCATTAAATTTCAAATCTAACGGTTTTAATGTCCCTCGTTTGAAGGAAATGATTCGATTAGCAAGTTGTTATTTGAAACGTTTGTATAGAGCTTGTGTGTCCTTTCATCCTTGGAGATCTAACATTCCTCTGTGTTTCCTTTCTGCGGGCTAATCCTAATAAATGACATTTTGTTGAAATGTCCAAAGCATGAAAGAAAAGAAAAGGGTCGTTAGTTCAAACAGAAACAACTCAGTCCAAACCAAAAGCAACAGAGATGACTCCATTATTCATAGACACTACATGCATGTCGAATTCTAGTACCTCCTCCTAAGAATCGATGTATAATCTATTTGAAGAAGAAAGGCCCAGAGTAGTAGCAGTCAAGCACACAACAACAGATGCCCCATCAACATCTGAAGCTACATTTTCTGATGTCGCCAATTCATTTCTCCACCAAATTGTTGTGTGGCCTAAAATTCTACCCTACGCAGATATGATCAAATGGATGATTGATAATGTGAATATCGAAGACAAGACATTCTTAACATCAAGGAAAATGATAGTAGGATCCTTCGAAGATGCATATTTAAAGAGAATGTATCATTTTCCAGACCCCTAGAAGATTTACGACAAGCAGTTTCTTAAGAAGTTTGTGTCGAAGAAAAAAATAGAGTCAGAGCCCATTAGATAATGGAGACAAGACCCAAGCAAGCACAAGGATGATAGTAAGGTTGTGTATTCTTTAGCTTCTCTTTCCGGTCCATTCTATTATGTTATTGTTATGATATGTAGGTTGTTCGGTTCTCCGAACACACAAAAATTTACAATTGAATGGGTTCCTTTGATTCAAGTTGCTTCTAATTATGAAATTATGGATTGGGCTACTATCTTGTCCAACAATATTGCGTCCAAAATCTTAGAATATAGGCAAAAGCACAATGTTTCAGAGAGAATCGTGCTGACTTTTTATATGAGTGCCTATATTATGGATGCCATTTGTTTTTATTTTGATTTTCCTTCAATGGGAAGGAAATGGACACTCGAGGATCCTACACAAATTCACTTATATCATGATATCCTATTGGAGTCTAAGTACCAGCCCCATTTTTATAGAGTATGCAATAAAATGATGATGCCTTTGTACAAAACAATTTTTGATCGAAATGCCCCCAGGTTGTCTCAAGAAGCCATGATAGACTTCACTTTCGTTGGCAACTGGTTTATTGAAAATAATTTTACTTATGTCAAAGTATTTGGGAGTCTTACAGCTCCACATGTTCTTTCTATTTATGTTCCCAATAAGATTTTGGCCCGAAAAATTTCCTATCAGACCGTAGGTCATGGTGTGACTAAGGTCTTGAAAGAATCCAAAAATACCATTTTACCACAATTTCCTATTCAATGTGGAGTCTATGATTTAGGCAATTACAATCATGATCTCTTAGAAGTCAAACAAATCGAGGACATGCAACTCCCCACTATTCCTCCTAGACAATACAACCCCAAAAAGGTCATTCTCGATTTCACCACTCAGGTTAAAATAAGGCCATTTTCTCATGAACCTAATGAATTTGATGATTTGTTTGAGACGTGTGAATCATACAAACAAGTGGAACATCTAGCACAAATTTGACTGGGCCCTGAGGATTTTGTCTTATTCCAAGAATATAGAAATAAAGGATGCAGAAACTGACTTTTGAATGCTTGATTGCTTTACAACTAGATTTGCCTACTGGAAAGTCTTTGCCACCATCTATAAAGGAAGCAGAAAAGATGCCCACTACTGCACTTTCAGAGAAACAAACAGAAGAGCTCTTGTCCACTAGTGAGCTCAATAAAGTGTGGATTAATTCAACAAAGAGATATATAGCACATAGGAGAAGGAAGTTCAGGATTCAACTTCAATGGAGATAGATAAGGCTCCTGAAGCCAACAAGACAAAATATCCTGTGAATAGGTCATCAAGTCAAATGTTGGATAAAGAAGTTATATTGGCAATCCTTACCTCTAAGATTGTTCTCAGAGTGGAAGAAATTCCACCTCTTGATATTTTCTATAGTCCTGAACATCGTGTCATCGTTAGTCAACAAAAGAAGAAAAGAAGAATGGAACATTCTCAGGAACTTCTTCCTGGAAGTGTCCCATTAGATGGGGTATGGAAATAGTACCAAGCTAATTCATCTGATGATTTATGTGGGAGCCTATGCTACGACCACCATTTTCAAATCTACTGAGGTTCAACAACTGGTTAAAGAGAAAGATGAAAAAATCTTGCAGTCAGAACAAACACTACTTAATTTAGGACATGATATTGAGCAGGAGTGACAACTCAAGTTGTTAAAGTTACAAATTGATTTTAATCAATTGAAAGTTCAAAACAAAGTTGATATTCAGAGCCGAAATGCACATATTGACCAGCTTCAACTTAAAATAACTCAGGTATAGAAGGACAATAACATTGAAGAATTCAGAAAATAAGTTGGAGAGATAATTTCTCCTTGCTCAACAGCAAATGAACTTCTGTAAGAAATTGAAGCTCATCAATGACCTCTACAAAAACAGTGACTCATTGATTGATCAAATGTTTGAATTAAGAACATATTATGAAGATATCAACAACAAGATTTCTGACTTCATTACTTGGCAAGACAACACAAAGGGAATGAAAGCAAATCTTCCTAGAATACAAGATTCATACAAGGATCTTCTCTTCAGATATTGGTATATTAGATTAAATAAGGTTGAAGAAGCAATCTACAGAGCAAGAGACCTTGCAGGCTAGGTTACCAAAACTATTAAAGAAAGTCTTGCAGATGCTAATCTTATTACTGAATGACCAGGAGAATGCCTACCAGATACTCAAACACTCATAGAGTATTGGCATAACAAATCTAATGAAAAAGAAGATATCATCTAGAAGTAATCCAAGTTAAATCTTGAATATCACGAACAATTCTTGGTAAAGCCCTATGGTCAATGGTTAGTACTTCACAGCCTTGTTAATGTAACTGAATAAATGCTCCCACCTCTTTCAGATGCCTTGTTTGTGGGATAGATGTGGGTCAGGCCAGCTCATCCCCTAGAATTGAAGCTGATGGAGGCTACTTACAGGTTACGAGAGAAATGGGAGAGCAGTAAACTTCCCATCTTTAATTTCTTGTTAAAACTAAAGTTATTTTTGTCTTTTTGTTTTCTATTTTAAGGAGTGTTTGTTTTAACCTCCTCAACAAAATATGCATTTTCTATTTTGACAGTATAACTTTTATTTATAAATACCCTCTCATGTCTATAGAGAAGTGGTTCAGAATTTTTGTAAGAAGACTCGAGGAACTTGCCCTTATGTACTTATTTGATAATTTTAATAGAAAGGATGGGCCAGAGACTGTCTTCTTCTACGAGCATAGCACTGATATATATGGTACTATTATCTTTATATTAATGTTATGTTTTATGTTTGAAAATCAGTCAAATTTTCTTATTGTTTTGTTATTTGCAATATCATAATTCAATTAAGCATTGTTTCACTATTGAAAAGTGTATTAATTGTTATCTTTAGTTGTATGTATGAAACGTTATAGTTTTTATGCGCTTAACAATTAATTTGATTAACTATTTAATCAATTTAATTATCTTTAATTCGTTTTAACTCTTTTAAATGTTTGATGATCTATATTGTCTTTCATTTATAAAGAAACCTTTATAAAATTGCATATGCAAAGTTAGTTATGTCCCAAGAATTAGATAGATAGATATAGATATATTTATTTGCATTTGTATTTATTCCATCAAAATGCTTTCACCCCATCTATATCACACCTCAAATCCCGTCATATATTTTAACGGGAAATCAGTCCCTATATCCCTAGTTGGAACCACTATCCCAAACGTAAAAGGAACGATATTCAAGTTCTCGGCCGGGTGGTGTCCCCAATGTTGAGGCAAAGACATTTCGAGCCTTCAACAAGATGGGAGGTCACTATTTAATATGGAGGGAGACGAATATGGTTGCTCGAAGACTCAAATTTGAACCACCCATGACCAACTAGTACATGTTCAAGGACATTATTAATTCACAGTTCCATCCCATTGGATATGAAGAGGAATAAAGGATATGTTGTCCCTATCTTAGGCATTTAAGTGGATATAGTATGAATGATTACACAATCAAATTTCATAGGAGATCAATTGACTTAAGTAAGTTTTCTCAAGAGCCCATGTGTGTTTATTAAATATTTGGGAGGCTTATATAGCCATATTCAAAGGCAAGTGATGCTCCTCAAGCCAATAATCATCAATGAGGCTTATGTTGAGGTTTAGTATAATGAGGGGGGATAAGGAGAATATGTAGTATGGTTCACAGAAGAATATAGAACAACAAGGGGAGTCTAAGCCAAGATGGAAGAAGAATAAGAAAGGGAAGAATATTGTAGGCATTGTCAACAATGTCGAGCTTCTAAACCCTGTTATAAACAGTATGATTTTGATGGGAACTTATAGAGAAAATGATAAAATTTGCATCCAAAACTTCACCCAAAGCTTCATAAGTAGTAGAAAAAGAAGGCTTTGTTAATAGTTGAAGTTGGAAACCATGAAAGTACCATGATGTTAACTTAAGAATAGCTTATACATCCACTCTCAAAGAGTTAATCATGAATATTTTTTGTCTTAAATAAGGAAGGGAGATGCCCAAAATATCTCATGTAAAAATTCAACCTATGAAAATGAAGGTTGTTTGCATCTTTTATCCTAATTAACTATTGAATTTAATACTAGCCCAACTGGTAGAAAAGCTTGGACTGGAAGTGTAATGCCATAATTGACCTTATCCTTCGAGATGGGTAAGTCGAGATACAAAATTGAGATTCACCAAGTAATGCGAGTTCAAATTTTTTATTGATTAGATTTATTTCAATGAGGTAGTTATAGATGTAATACCACTTGATGAATGCAAAATAATACTTGGGAGCCCAAACATATGCATGTGATATGTTGTCTTCACAAAATCGAAAACTAGTATCTCTTAGTAAAGGAAACGTGACCTTTCATTATTAGTATTCAAAAAGGAAAATCAAATATATTCTTAATAAGTGCATACCGGGAAAGAAGGTTGATAAGTATAAACAAGAAATTTGTATTGTTTTCTTGAGAGAGAACCAATGAAACAATGCTACTCCTAGATCTCCATTACCTAACATTAAATTGTATCGTTAGTCATTATTGCAATAATATTAATTAAAGTGGTCGTTGAAATAGTTAATAGTAGGGAATCATAAGGCCAAACACTTCACCTTATCGGCCACTAATCACCATTGTGCCCAAGAAGGCATCAACTAGAGAATGTGCATTAAGCATTGTGTGTTGAAAATAACACCTGAAGGACCATTATCCATTATAGGAATTAATGACTTGTTAGATCAATGACAATAAACAAAGTACTTCACCAAATTGGATAAAGTTCAGATACCACCAAGAATAGATGAAAAAAATAAGTCACCTCAAAGACTTCTTTCAAAACCAACAAGTCACTATGAGTGGTTATTTATGCCTTTTGGATTATGTAATGCACTGACCACTTTTATGCATATGATGGATAAAATATTTTTTCCATATATTGATTCTTTTGTAGCTTTTTTTTAATCTAAATGACATATTTATATTTAGTGTTGTATGGAAAGAACAATAAGAATTATTAATTATTATTTTATATTATTAAGTGTGTTTTTTCCAATAAAACTCTAATGGATTTACCCACATTTTGTGGATTGTATCTAATGTAAACCCATTGACACTAATTATAGTGCTTAACCCGAAAGGGACATTGAATGAGACATGCAATTGACGCAGTTAGCCCTAAAGATTGACCCTGAGATCTCCTACATGAAGCTCTGATCACTTCATTGCTTCCGTTCACTCACTAGGATTATTAAATATTATTAGTTAATTATTCATTATATTAATAATTAATTACTATTAGGTTGTTATTAATGAAATTTATTATAAATATTATTTTCATTTACACATTTGTTTTAAATTAATCATTGTACATATATGATATGCACTAATTTTCAATGAATTTCACTTGATAAGCACAAAATAAGTATAGATAGACACAATCATGAGATTTCAATGCAAACTTGAAAATAACTTGATAGGTCTCCAAGTTATTGTATTTTAAGGTCCATTTTGGAGATGTTGTGACCTCCTTTGTATCCCAAAAGACCTAATTTGACTATAACTGATGGAAAGATATTAGGTTTTGTGCAACTAGCTATTAATGAGATGATTTGATTGATTGAATGTGTGATGTGCTTTAGTTTACTTGTGGTTTTAATCATTTCATATATGTATAAATATGTACTAAACCATTGATCAACCAAGTCAAATTTTAAGAGGAGTCTTCACCAAAATCTACATGAGATAAAAAGTGGATTATGTCCCCTCGTCATTACTCAAGGCATGCCAAGTCTTTAATGACCTAAGACACCAAATATATAAACATCTAAGTTCAAGATTGAGGAAAATAAATCTAGAAGGAGACTTGCCCTCTAAAACATAGACCCTTGATTAGGATCTTGAAGACAAGATCCCTTCAATCAAGGACTAATTGAAGGGTTGAATGATGCAATCTTTTAATGTAAATAGGAGTTATGGGTTAGCCCTAGCTTAGTTCTACTATTTTTAAAATTGAGAACTCTATTAGGAGATAGTGAATTCGAACTTGTGGAGGATGAATTGTTGTTATGGATTGATATTTTAATGTAGAATGTTTATTTTCAGAGCTCTTCTCTTTGTAGTTTGTATAGGTTCCTTGTAGAATCTTTACATAAGGCCCATTCAAGACTAAATAAGGAACCTTTGTATGTTTCTATATATCCTTTATTTCAATTTAGTTCAACTTGTCACTATTTTTTGTTATCCATCATTTCTTGCAAATAGCCTTCATTTTCTATAGTAGTTTTCAACATATTATTTCAAGTAAGCTTAGATGTTTTATGTAATGTAAGCTTAGATGTTTTATGTAATTAATGAGGAGGTATTGTTAACTCTATTTTGCAATAGTTGTAATTCAACTCTGTAGTCAGTCAACACAAGTAGAAATAGAATCATATGGTACTTTGATTAGCTTTACAGTAGGTCAATTAAAGTAGAGATTGTTGTATTTTGTAGTAGTTTCCTTTCAGTCTTTCAGAATAACAATTTAATTATATTCAATTGGTTTGTGAACTTTATTCCAACTTTACAACATGCAAGTTGAGTAGGGTTGGTCTCTTATCACTATATATTTTAACTTTGTTTTGCATCTCTTTCCATTTAGTCATTTTATAGCATGTCATTTCCAACTTTCATTTGATTCCTTCACTTTACATCTCAACCTTCTCATTGATTAAGTAGCCCTTGCATTCAAAGAGTTAATATGTCTCATTTCTAGGTAGATATATTTCCTTATGTAATTTACACACATATTGCACAATATCTCATCAAGTAATATGCTTCTAGGTCAATAAGCTAAGGTCAAAGTTGAGGAGTTCAACATCCTTTTCACAATTGTTTGGCCCATCACTTTTTGGTGACAATATTGAGGGGTTGCTAAAAATACATACATTTCATCTTTTTTATCAAGAAAATAAAAGAATAAATGCATTAGATTGCATGCATCAACCTATAGATAGATTTGGTATATTTTTATCAAGAACTCACCCTATTGAAACAATTACAAAAAAAATTGAATAATAGCAAGTAGATTGTGAAATGGGCATCCAACAAATATTTGAAGAATGTAGGGACTTAACCCAAGCAAAGTTGGAGTTCTTGTAAATTTATTAGAATAGGAAGGAGGATCCCTATCTCACCATACTTGATCTGATTAAGAATATTAGTTTGTTGTGCTAAGATCCTCCGCAGATTAGAAACAAAATGTCATTCATGTGCTTAAGGATTCATGAGTTTTGCAAGTGAAAAATGTGTTTTTATGTTAATTTGATGAGAAATTTTAACATAAATAAGAGATTGAACAACGACTTAAAAATGTATAGAACATCACCAAAAATAAATCACAACAAGAACATGATGAAGGAGTTCACCCCTCCTGGGCTACATCTCCTTGGTCGAGCTTCCAATGGCTTGGGTCTCTCTATTATGATCAAATATGATCAAATATGTGTTTAAAGTGATCAAATGCTTCTGAAACCTACTCCAATGAGTCCAACATGTCCAAAAATGACTACCTAACGTCTTTTTGCACCCAATTTGGTTGAAAATTGGAGAACTTATGACCTCTCCTAGATTTCCCACTATTTGTTGTACATTTTCCCCAAAATTCGGCATCATCCTACAATTTCGCCCACCAAGTGCTCTAACGGAGTGACAATATTGCTGAAAACCGGGTGAAATTGTCAGATCATTAAAAAGACCTCTAATGCTTAACTTCCGAAAATTTTGGCCACGTGGGGGTGCCACGTGCCTGGAGGCTAAGGCCAACGGCTCGTCCCCGCCAGCCGAGCCCCCCACTCCACCTCTATTGTAGCATTCACACGAGCGGTTAACATATATATAGTTTGGGGTCATGGTTAGCCCTTAACCATGGTCAATGGACCAGGGTTGGGGGTTAACCACAATCCAAATTCCCCAAATGTATGCAGTTTAACTTTAAATATAATGACCCATACACTATAATCAAGAACCATGGTGTAGGCAATGTGGTAAGGCCTTGTATTGTGCATTGGGAGGTGCCAATTTTGAATCATGTGGCCTCTGCTCAGTTGTTGAACCAACTTTTAGTGGCCTCCCAAGCTACCACGTGACAACCTCTGACTGGGCCACGTGTTAGCCCATGGTTGGCCACTGTTTCAACCAATAAAAACACACAAATTCTAACCAATACCAAGGTGCCACTTGGCACAATTTGATTTGTAGAGGAAACCTTGACTCATTCAATTGTCGCATAACCTTCCTAGTTAGTGCCACATCATCAGTACAGACTACTGGTTGGCCTGTCCATTTTTTTTTTTTAATTTACCTGTTTGAGAAAATGAACAAAACACATTTCTGGGAGCATACGGTGTCTATTTCACGCAACGAGTTGCACCAGATTTAGGATGATGAGAACTACGTAGTCGTTTAGGTTCCACACCATTCTAACGACTTTGATTTTTTAGCATAATTTTGAGCACTTGATCATTCCTCCCCACTGGAAGCCTTTTGGACCATAAAAGGTCACTTTCAATTGTCTAGCAGGTGAGGGTACAATTCCCTCACCTTTCCAATATCTATCCATTTGGATTTTGAAGGATTTGTTCCCTTGAGTCCCACTCAAAGATAGTCGACACTTCCTCTTTTCGATGTCCTTGTTCTTTTGTCAAGTATAGTCTCTTGCTGAAGCTCATCAATGAATTCTAGAGAAAAGTCTTCAATAGATGGAATTTGAATATTCTCTCCTTGATCTTCAATCAAAAGAGGCTCATACGACCTTAAATTCTCAACATCAATAACAACATAAATTTGCATATATGAAGGCAAATCCAACTTGAAGGCATTATTACCATTTTTTTCCAAAATTTTGAATGGACCATATCTAATTGGTTTTAGCTTTTTACCTCTCCTTGGATCCTCTCTTTTCTAATGTGAAACCAAACTTCATCACCGACTTAGAACTTGTGATCTACACGATGCTTGTCGTGCCTTGCTTTGTACTTGCTTTGGCTCTTTCAAGTTGTTCTTGAACTCTTTGGCGTACCAATTGGATTTGTTCAATGAACTTTCTTGCTTTGTCTATGTCACTATGACCATAATAGCAACATCTTTGCCAAAAATGAAATTCAAAGGATATTTAGGCAAGTATCCAAAATATGCCTCAAATGACGATGTTTGAGTTGAAGAGTGATTGGCCCAGTTGTAAGCATGTTGAATATAGTGCAAATGTTCATCCCACAACTTAGAGGCTTGCTGCAATACCCATGAAGAAGATGTATCACTGTTTTTTTCACCACCTCTGTTTGACCATATGTTTGTGGATTAAAAGTTGTACTCTTTTTCAATTTGATGTCTGTGAATCCCCACAAGCTTGACCGAAGATTCCCAACAAAGCAATAATTTAGATCACTAACAATGGATGTGGGCAATCCAAAATGCACCCATACATTATGAAAGAATAACTGAGTAGTCTCTTCAACTGTAAATTACTTTTTACATGGCCTCAAAATATACATTTTATTTAACCTATCCACAACTACATACAAATAATCGTGACCTCTTTTTGGAAATGGAAGACCTCCTACAAAATCCATAGAAACACTCTCCCACGGTCATGAAGGAACCGGAAGTGGTGTGTACAATCCTAACTTCCTATTGCTAGGCTTACTGACTGCACATAATGAACATCCTTTAATCAAACGTGAAACACTTTCAAGCATACAAGGCCAATAACAATACCTTTGTAGATGTGCCACTGTCTTACTTACACCGAAATGACCAACAATAAGAGAGGTATGTGCCTCTCTTATGATGTTAACTCTTTCCCCCTGTGGAATACAAAGCTTACCAAGATGGTACAACAAGTTATCATGCAAATGATAATCCAATTCCTCTACTTGCTTACCTTGACTCAAACTTGCATAGACATCTTGAAAATCATTGTCTAATGCATATTGCTCAATATAACTTTCATGAAAAACAAAATTATGCTTGAGTAAAGTAGCTGCACTAACAATAGGCCTAGAAATCCTATCAACAAATTTATTGTAGATACCTTTCTTGTACCTGATTACCAAATGGAATTGTTGAAGAAAACCCATCGATCGAAAGTCCCTTTATTGTTGCAACTTCGATTGAGATTGCAAGTATTGCAATGGTTGATGATCAATGTGAATGATTGTTTCCTTACCCATCAAGTAGTGTTTCCACTTTTTCACACTTTGCACCAATGATACAATTCCTTGTCATATGTAGGATAGTTAATCACTGCACCATTAAAAGTTTCCGAATTAAAACAAATAGGCTTACCATGTTGCATGAGGACTACACCCATGGCGTAGTCACTGGCATCAGTCTAAATCTCAAATGAGTGTCTCAAGTCTGGAAGTGCAAGTACTGGAGTTGAGTTGATATTTTCCTTCAATGCATCAAAGGCCTTTTGTTGTTTGCCTCCCCACTAAAAAACCTTTTTCACACTTGTCAATGCATGCAGAGGAGCTGCTATAGAAGAAAAGTTAGTAATGAATTGAATATTGGGATGCTCCCAAAAAACTTCTTACTTCAGTAACTGTCTTCGGCCTTGGCCAATTCAAAATAACATCAACCTTGGAGGGATCTATTTTCAACTCACCCCCTCCAACAATATGACCCAAGTAAACTAAAGAAGTTTTTCCAAACTCACACTTTTACATCTTAAGATACAACTATTCTTTATTCAAGACATCGAGTACTTTTCTTACATGTTCATCACAAGATTTACTAAAAATTAAGATGTCATCTAAGTATATTATAAAAAACCCATCACGAAATGGCCTCAACACATCATTCATCACATGCATGAATGTAGCAGGAGCATTACATAAACCAAAAGGCATAACTATCCATTTAAACAAACCATGTTTTGTTTTGAAAGATGTCTTCCAAATGTCTCCTTCAACTATTCTAATTTGATGGTATCCACTCCTTAAGTCCAACTTAGTAAAATACTTTGCATCTTTCAATTAATCAAGTAAATCATCTATTCTAGGCAGTGGGTAACAGTTCTTTACTATAATTTTTTCAATACATGGAAGTCCACACACATGTGCCTTGTTTCATCCTTCTTTGGCACCAGGGCAATAGGTGAACCACATGGGGAGGAAGATGGCCTGATGATCCCTTTATCCAACAACTCTTGAATTTTCTTCTTAATTTCTACACTTTCCATCATTGACATCTTGTACATGCCAATGTTAGGAAGAGGGCAATCTTGCTGCAATTGTATCTCATGTTGGATTTATCTCTTGGGAGGTAATCCCTTTGGTTCCTAAAACATCTCATCATATTGGTTAACTACATCAACCAATTCAAATTTCAATTTTGACTCACAACCTTTAAAAGCTTCATTGTCAACATCATTCTTGGGTTTGATAATTAGAAGCACAAAATTCTTGCTTGAATTCACTAGTCTTTTCATCTGCCCCACATTAACAAGTGAAAGAATTAGTTTCTTGCTATGAGCTCTCACAATTTATTATACTCCATCTTTGAACACATGGTATTTGTTTTCATGTCTATGGAAGATAGCTTTTCTATCATAGAGGTACCAGCTGCCCATAACTATGCCACATATGTCTAATGGCACAACATCAAGCTCCACTTCATCTACGAAATTTGCGGTAATGGCAAATTTCAGTTTACACTTTCTAGTAACCTGTAATTATGCATTATCACACACCCATCCAAGTGGATATGGTTTATGATGTGGAATGGTTTCCAAGTTTAAACTTTTGACAATTTTTCATAGATAAGATTGGCTTGAGAGCCACTATCGAAAAGTGTATCAATCTTGTCATGTTTTGCGATCGCCCTTATGTGAAAAAGTTATCTCCTCTTTTCATTTGGAGTTTCATTTTGTGAATTTGAAGAACTAGTGCTAGCAATGGATTCTTTTCCTTTTATACCCATGGCTGTAATTTTAGTTTCATCGCCTGAATTGGATCTCAAATCCTATTGAGTGGTTGCAGATGTCTTTTGTTTTCCCTTGTTGTTGAACTTTTTTAGTATCATTTTGAGATGAAGCTTCCAATAATGAGCTTCATCGTGGCCCTATTTGGAACAATGTTTGCATGTTAATTTCTCTCCTTCCTTATTGATAGATATTTTTTTATTTCCCTTCCCTTTGAAACCCTTTTTTTTCCTTTACTCTTAAATGACTTTTTACTACCTTCTTCTCGTGTGTTTTTCCCTCTTGCCTCAAGATGAGTGGCTTGCACACACACATCATTTAGATTATTGGGATTAAACATTAAGATAGTATGCCTAAGGTAACTATGTAAACCCCCTATGTACTTCAACAACGTGTCTTGTGATTGCAAATCTACACCTAGCATTAAAGACCTTTTTTTTTTTTTTTTTCCTGAATTCTTGGGTGTAATCTTGCACATTTTGACCTTTAAGTTGTCTAAAGTTCTGCCAATCCATGATGGATTTCTACATATAAGCTAGAGGGTAGAATTGTCTTTTGTCTTTTAATTGCAGCAATGAAGTCATATCAAGAAATTGAGATCTTACTGTGTTTTTTTATTTCCTCTTGTGTCTTTGATTCCCACCATACTAGTGTTTCACCCTCCATTCTTAAGGAAGCCAACTGAATCTTTATTCCATCCTCTTGAAGGTTTTGAGTTCTGAAATAAACCTCCAACTAATGAATCTAATTATCAAGCTTCTCTGCATTCACTTCACCATTATACATGGGCAACTCAAATTTAACATCAAGTTTTAATAAGGGTGATTTACCAGTTCCTTTTGAGGTATATTGATGAGTATGGGTAAGGGTTATGTTAGTGGAAGAGGGTGAAGATGCTTGTGAAGAAGAAGATGAAGAATATGGTGGAGAGGGTGGAGGTTTATGTCCATTTCCATTACCTCCTCCCAAATACCCTTCTCCTTTGGGAGGTTTGGAGCTTTCACCTTGCACCCCATTATTCCTCTCTTCATAGAGGACCTTCACCATCTTTATCATATCAAAGAAAGCCTTCTCGAAGACATTCTCATCTTATGTCATGTTTGTAGGTTCTCCTTCATGAGACATGCTCTCTAGAGCCTCAACTACAACTTGAGGATGAACTGATGTTGGCGATTATGGCAACCTTGCCCTCCTTCTCCTTGACCCAACTTCAGGGCTTCCAACCATCTTCCCTTCTCCTCTTTTAAGTTTTAACCTTGTAAACATGAGATAAACTTGCAAACAGTTAAATCCTTCTTGCTCAAAGAAAACCTAGTGCTCTGATACCAAAATGATCATATTAAGAATATTAGTTTGTTGTGCTAAGATCCCCCTCAAATTAGAAACAAAATGTTATTCATGTGCTTAAGGATTCATGAGTTTTGCAAGTGAAAAATGAGTTTTTATGTTAATTTGATGAGAAATTTTAACATAAATAAGAGACTGAACAACAACATAAAAATGTACAAAACATCACCAAAAACACATCACAATAGGAACATGATGGAGTTCACCCCTCCTGGGCTACGTCTCCTTGGTCCAACTTCCAATTGCTTGGGCCTCCCTATTATGCTCTAATGTGTAAACACATGTGTTTACAATGCTCAAATGCTTCTGAAACCTACTCCAATGAGTCCAACATGTCCAAAAATGGCTACCTAGCCTCTTTCTGAACCCAATTTGGTTGAAAACTGGAGAAGTTATGACCTCTCCTAGTTTTCCCACTATTAGCTCTACATTTTCCCCAAAATTCGGTATCATCATACAATTTTGCTCGCAAAGCGCTCTATCGGAGCGACAATTTCGTCAAAAATGGGGCGAAATTGTTTAATCATTAAAAAGACCTCTAACACTTAACTTCCGAAAATTTTGGCCACGTGTGGGGGGGCGGAGGGGGGCGGGGGCATGCTGCCGAGGGTTAAGGCCAACGGCTCGCCCCCGCTTGCCGGGTCCCCCCACTCCACCTCCGTCATAGTGTTCAGATGGGAAGTTAACATATATATAGTTTGGGGTCGTGGTTAGCCCCTAACTATGGTCTGTGGACTGGGGTTGGGGGTTAACCACAATCCCCATTCCCCAAATGTATGTGGTTTAACTTTAAATATAAAACACCATACACTATAGTTAAGAATCATGGTGTAGGCGGTGTGGTAAGGCCTTGTGTTGTGCATTGGGAGATGTTGGTTTCAAATCCTGTGGCCTCTACTCAGTCATTGAACCAACTTTTGGTGGCCTCCCGGGCTACCATCTGGCAGCCTCTGGTTGGGCCACATGTCAGCCTGTGGTTGGCCACTGTTCCAACCAATAAAAATGCACAAATTCTAACCAATACCAAGGTGCCACTTGGCACGATCCGATTCGCTGAGAAAACCTTGACTTAATCAACTACCACATAACCTTCCCAGTTAATGTCACATCACCAGTACAAACTGCTGACTGGGTTGTCCATTTTTTTGTTTAAATTTACATGTTTGAGAAGATGAATAGAATGCGTTTTTGGGAGCATACAATGTTTGTTTCATGTGAAACGAGTTGTTCCGGATTTAGGATGACGAACACTATGTGATCATTCATGTTCCACACCATTCTGACGACTTTGATTTTGTTGGGTCCCCATAATACTAGTGATTACCCCATTACTATTGTAGTTGTGCCCCTTATTAATATTGTTGTGCCCATATTGTTACTATTGTGCCCCATAGAAGCCCACTATTGTTATTATTGTGCCCTTACATTAACATTGTTATGTAGGCTTTGATTATGTTATGACCCCTTAGACTCCTATATATAGAAAGGAGGTCTTTTCATTTGTATCATCGAAGAATTGTTCATTTATGTAATGTAAAGGAGGTTTCCCCCTCGAAGAGGCTGAATTCTAAGGCGTTGATCTATCTTTTCTATCTTTCCTTGAGCTGGTTTCATAACATTTGGTATCAGAGCTTTGGATTCTAGGGTTTCGCTGCTCCAAACAGGTCATCGTGGCATTTTTCCTATAACTTTTTTTCGGCGACGTTTCAGAAGTTCAAAAAAACACCCATTTGAGAAGACAACGTGCTAAATCTCGAGTTTGAATTTCAGAGCATTTTGTACTATAATTGTGGAGATATGATCTAAGGAAGTGGGTCTTTTTGCAGACTCCTGAATTACATTCCAAACAGGTGACCTGGGGAAAATCGTCATAACTTTTTCTCTGAGCATTGGATTGAAATTTCGTAA